>CM060335.1:48195491-48207991 GCA_030674155.1 Stramonita haemastoma
GGGTCATATTTCATGTCAATTTAATTCAAACACTAATATCAAGAGAGAAATGTAAGCAGGTCATAAGCCATACATAAAGAGTAAACATGAAAACATAATATGGATATATACCACAACAGTGTCCGAACATCAGCACCTAAAAAGTCAATTATACCTCCCAGTTATAAACTCAGGCAAGTAAAATCACAAACATTCCTGTTTTGGTGCTTCCTTGTATCACTTTTCATCCAGTTTTGACAACGTTTATTTGAAGTAGCTCTGAAATTTCCTTTTGATTTCGTTTGATTTGTTTGCTGCGAGCCGGCTACCCAACCCTAACTCCAGCCTTTTTTTGCTGGATGGGGGGGTAGGCTTTTCCCAATGCTCTGACCAGCAGTGACACAATGACTGACCCACTGACTTTCTTTTGAATTATCACACTATTCAAACAGACCGAAATGATCTGTTCATTCTAATATGCTTTTAAAACATGGAAGTGTCAAAACACTTCTTGATTCCAGTCATCTTTACGACCCAAAAGCACAGACATCCTGAAAGAGACGGTCTAGTGGTCAAGGTGATGCGCTTGTGATCTGCTGACCTGGGTTCAAACCTCGTTCAAGAGGATTTTTTCTCCGGAGTTGACATCAGTGCCAACTCCACTCTCCCCAAAAGTCCTTCGGATGAGACTATAAAACCGAGGCCCCCTGTGCAAACACACGCAGAACATATTGCGCACACGTTAAAACGTGTTCCCCCCTTTTCGGAAGAGTATGCCATTGTCTGCTGGTGGGAACGGATGATAAAATTTACAAAACTGCATAAAATTTACTAAACAGCATACACATGGGGACTGGATGTAAAAAAAATAGTACTTAAGCGCTTATTCCGTTACCCTCGAAATAAAAGAATAAATAACTACAAAAATAAATAAATAAATAAATAACTGCAAATCATCAACTTGTAAGTCCTAAGAGCGAGTTGTGCAAAGCTGGTATTTTTCTCAAGGAAAAAAGTCAGTCAGTAAGTCAAGTGCCTGTGGTGTGTGCTCACCACTTACGTGCAATTCTAATCCATACATTGTCTATTCTATACAGAGCTGTTATGATATACAGTAAAAATGGAAGCAAAACTAGCAACATACAACTTTTTGTTGGTCCTCTAAAAGAACATTCATCATCATCACAAATAATTATAGGTACTCGAAATATGTAACAAACATTTTCTACACCTTCGTACATTTCTAGTTGGAATTCTAGAACAAGCTTAACAGGGTTAGAAGCAAAATAAAGCAGTTTTTAACGAAGTGTACCAACAAAGCAAGGAAATCATTGATAAAACTTGCAACCCCAAAAGCAAAACGTCTAACATGGTACTGATAAATGGGGGGTTCAGTTCACGTTTTCATGGGAGTAAAATTATTTGAAAAACAGTTTCATGTTCAATACATTTTAAAGGAATGCACCTAAAACTCAGCTTTAACAGAAAAATATTCTTTAGTTAAATTCGTGCAACTCTACTGTTGACCCTGGAAGGATATAATATAGGGGGAAGGGGCAGCAAACAAAGTGGAGCCTGTTAACTGAACTTAAAAATGGATGCAGATACCATGCAAAGCCGTCTTAGAATTCCATATAAAATTATACAAAACTGCATACACACGGGATTGGATATAAAAAAGCACACGAGTGCTTCTTCCATTATCATCGATATAACAAAAATAAAAAATTAATAGAATGCAATTTCTGTGCTAAAACGCACGTTTATCTTTGCCATATCGGTTTCAAGCACACACACACACACACACACACACACACACACACACACAACACACACACACACACACACACACGCGCGCGCGCGCGCGCGCGCGCGCGCGCGCGCGCGCAGCACGCGCACACACGCACACACACCACCACACACACACACACAAAATCAATAATTTTGATTTGACTCGACTTGAAATAGAGTTTACTGTTTCGTACAACTACCATCACCCAATGATTAAAAGGTAAAGGTAAAGGTGTCCCATAACCTGTGTGGTCGTAGGGGAGCGAGGTATCAGAAACCTCAGCTTCTCTAAGGGCCAGCATATTGAGGGCGGCGCCCATCTCCTCTCCCTCGCTGCCTTACCTTCCCTGATCCTAAAGAGGCAGGTACCCCAAAGTAAAGTCTTTTACTCCCGTCTTGCTAATAAAAGTCCTTTGGATGAGACAATAAACCGAGGCCCCGTGTGCGAACACACACAGAACATCTTGCGCACACTTTAAATCCGGTTCCGCTTTTCATAAGAATAGGCCATCGTGTGCCGGTAAGAACAGATGACAAGATTTACAAAACTGCATACACACGGGGACTACATGTAAAAAAAAAGCAAGCATATGAGTGCTTATTCAAATATCCTCGATATAAAAGAATAAAATAAAATTAAATTAATAAAAATCACATATGCTAAACCATTTTCTAGTTTTACACAACCCAGGTACAGTTGAGACTAGAAAAGTAAAAGCAAAAAGACGGGTTGATTAAAAAAAAACAAAAAAAGCCCATCAAAAACTATACCGCATTGTATTTTCATAAGAATACAGTATTTCACACATGCTATATTGGAATTTTGCTATAGACATTAAGGTGGAGCTTCATGCTTTCAGAAAACCAGGCATATATAACAGATAGCACAATGCAAAGGTTGGACCAATGCCAGAAAGCAGACCAGAAATCACGCAGCAATGAGCACTGATCAAAGTAAAGTCTTTTACTCCAGTCTTGCTAATAAAAGAAAACTTGCATGGGGTCTCCAACCCCCCTTTGTCTCTAGTTCTTTTTCGTTCTTTTTTTATTGATTTATCTTTCCGTTATTTGTAGGTTTTTGCTTTAAATTACAATATGAGATCTCCAACCTGTTGCTCCTTTTCATTTTGAGGGGGAATTTTTATTTAAATAAAAACATGAGGACTGTGATAGAGATGAAGTTGAAAATGGGAATCAAAAACTGCTGGGAGAGCTGCAGATGGAGCAGTCTACTGATGGGCTGGGAGTGCTAATAACCCGGATATTGGACATGTCCCTGACCTATGGCAAAGCAAAAGGCAAGAAGGAAATAAGGTAACAGGACATACTAATACAAGTTGCCGGCTATCTTATACATATTAGAAAATGACAGATTTGACATTTTTCTTGCACCTTATCTAGTAAAAATAAAAACGTATAGACGGCATAATGCCTTTTCCTACATCACAAAAAAGGTAAATGTGTCCCATAGCCTATGTGGTCGTTGGGGAGAGAGTTATCAGAAACCTCAGCTTCTCCAGGGGCCAGTATATTGAGGGTGGCGCCCATTTCCTCTCCCTGGCTGCATTTCCCTTTCCTGCCCCTAAAGAGGGCTGGGTACCCATTTACAATGAGTTCTCTGACCACTGAGCTATCCTGCATGTTCTAATGCAAGTTTATTAAAATTAATAAGATGTACGCGTAATATTTTTTGAATTAAAAATACTGCAATTCCTTTAAATCCGACACTTCACTACTTCACCTCCACCTTCCCAAATTTACAGCGATTTTTTAAAGTCAATATTTTTTTACAGCTGCAAATAGAGCAATTTAACCATTTTTCTTAATAAAATCCCGTTACAATGCATGAATAACTTATATTCAACTTATTTGCTAACGGCTATTTTTTTTTTAACACCTGGATCCCAACACACACGCGCGTGCGCGCGAAACGCACACGCACGAAAACAAACGCGCGAAAATACACACAAAACACGAAAACACACGAACATACTTTCTACTCTTTACTAACGCCTATTTTCTGCAGTGTAGCATCGCTGTGTATTGCTCCAATGATTATTCGATAATTCCTTTAACATCAGTGCCCCCCCCCCCCGCCCCCGCCATTTCTGTTTTAAATCTTTAAATAAATTTTTAATAAATGCACCCCCTCGCCAAATAGCTGGGCATTCTACTAACTGGCACCCTCTACTTTTTGTTTTTAAATAAACTTTTTCTAAAATGCAATTTCTCCCCACCTCTGTACAAAAACACTTTACACCCCCCCCCCCCCCCCCCCCCCCCATCCTTGCATTTTTGCTAAAATTCTAGCATCCCTACTCCCACTGACCCTGAAAAAATAATGTACATGCATTGTTTCAACATACTCCCCCCCCCCCCCCCCCCCGGAAAATACCGGGAGGCTCAGTATAAAGAGCTTCCCCACTTTCTGGAAATGCTCTGCAAGAAATTTCCTCTTTTCTATCCTTCGCTTTCTTTCCGACTTTTCCTTCGGCTCTATCCTCTCTTGCTCATTTCCTACTGACCCAGTCTATTCTCGTCTTTTTTTCTTCTAGCATCTCTTTTCTCGTTTGAAACCTTCTTAATGAACAGCCCTGTAGTAGGAATGTGTCGGCTGAGGCCAGCAAGGCATAGACCTCCTGCAGAGGAGTAGCGTGGAAAAAGACCAGGCACCTTGCATTCTAGCCATTGCGAGCGAACGAAATGAAGTGTCGTCAGCATATACCATATATCTACCTGCCTTTTGTGTCCACATGGGGGGTCATTGTTAGAGTTGAGGTTAGTGTAAAGGTTAGCATTAAAGAGTTAATAGTGGGTAGGGGTTGTCTGTCAGATGTTCGGTCTGAATGTTAGAAAAATGGACACAATAGGCACATAGACAAAATAGTAAGTAGCTATGGACACAACGGTACGTAGCTCACAGTATTATTATGGAGCTTTTAAATCAGAATCTCTAGTTCCAGCAACAGATGATGTTACTGTCCACTTTTGGTTTATTCCTTGGCTAGAGTTCCGAGGTTTACCAATGGTGATATGTGTAAGCCACCGGTCAAACTGATTTCAAACCTGAGACATTCTTTTAGAAGTTGCACCCTTTTAAAAATAAAAATACCCCCCCCCCCAAAAAAAAAAAACAACAACATCCGAGCCCAAAATACACCATGTAAAAAATTCTATCAGCCAGATCTTTTTTCTATCCCCACTGCTTTAAATCTGCATCCATACCTCGTAAACACCCTTCCTTGTCTTTCCTTTCCTTGCCTCTACTTCCAACTTCAATGTCTCCTCCATACAACTACCATTTTAAAACACAGACAGACAGACAGACAGACACACACACACAACACACACACAACACCACACACAACACACACAACATCACGAACAACACGTGCGCACGCGCTCGCGCCACCTGTGTGCATGTTGGGAGAGGGGTGTAACCCCCAACCGGCGCTCTATGACCTACTGAAAAGCATAACAACAGCATAACAGGTTTTTAACGTGTGTGCACAATGTTCTGCGTGCGTTCGCACACGGGGTCTCCGTTTATAGTCTCATCTGAAGGACTCTGACATTCAGATTTTTTTTCGTCGAAATGGGAACTAAGAGCTAGGTTGGGAATCGAACCCAGAACCTCATGGTTTACTTGTTGGCAAGCAAACATCTTAACCATCCCGCGACCCTTAGGACTTTTTAGTACACATTTCTACTCCAGCCCAAAGAAATGGCTATATCATTGCTTGTTTGCAATTTTTTTTTTTTTTTTTTTTGAGGTCTGACACTTTTGCTACCCAAGGGCTGCATAGGTTATGGAACACATGGACCTATTTTCCAATAATGATGAACAATATGTTTCATATTAAAAAAAAAAAACACTCAAGCATTGATAGTGATTATCAAGGAGCAGATACTTTTTAAAATACTAGTATTTCATTCGATTTCTTGGAGAAAAAAAAACATTTACCAGTCCCACAGTATGTAATAGTATATTTAAACAGTTCTCCTACAACTAATTATTTTATAAGATTCATTAAAAAAAAATATATCAGCAGGTAATTTTTTGTTTGTGTTCCTGGGTTCGAGCTCTGAAGTTCTCCAAGGTGAAATATTGTGAACGCGACCTTTGACTCACCGTTAAGGTAGCCACATTCTGACTTCGGGGATGATGTCTAAACACAACACCTGTGTGCATCCATTTTTTCCAAATGTCATTCTGTCCCACTGGAACAATGGCTTTCGCTTTCGAAACGGTTTGTTTAACGTGCCTGCAAGACGTGTTTGTGCAGGGGAGAGGGGGCGGGGGGCTTTGGTTTGTAGTCTCATTTAAAGAACTTTTCGGGAAGTGGAATCGGCACTGATGTTGACTCTGGGGGAAACATCTCTTGAAGGGATGTCAGGGTGTTGGCAGCCAAAACCTGGGGCTGGGGGTGTTGTCCTCCTCCTTGTTGATCCTTACCTGCAGTCTGGAACTGCTTCCAGACCCCTGGGATGCTTGGTACTTTGGTCTGGCGCCAGAACTCCTGAAAACAGCATCAACAGGCAACTTGAGCAATCCGGACGGTTTGCATGTTCAAACAAATCTATTCAGTATCTGTTTAAAATCAAATTTTCTCCGGAAAAAAAGTTCCAGCAGAGCGGGTATCGAATCCGGATTTTACACTTTCTAGGCAGGTACGTAACCACTAGACTACCTATTCATCAACAGCAAGATGACTTAAGATCACATGTCTCTTCGTTACAACTAGTTCAGAATTCTTCAGTCACAGGATTAAATCTCTGCAATAACACTATCCCCACTGTCCCAAAACTTCTTTGGATGAGACTATAAACCGAGTCCGCATGTGCGATAACACGCAGAGCATCTTGCCCACACGTTAGAACTCCTTTCCAACTTTTGGAAGAGAAAAACTATTTCGTGTCGGTAGGAACTATGACATGTAAAAAAACAAAACAAAAAAAACCACGCCAAAATTGTATGTACACAGGTTTGGTATTTAGACACCATCCCCGAAGTCGGAATGCTGCTACCTTAATGGGGAGTAAAATCCGTTGCATACGCAGAATCTCACTACTGGCGAACCTCGGAGCTCTAACCGAGGAAGGTAAAAAAAAATCTCAACAGTGCTTGATGAATAAAGGGTGGACATTTTAATATTGTTCTATGAGATGCAGACTTGCCAATGCTTTAGATTTATTTGTGTGGACACGTGTATAAAAACAAATTTGCACCTGAAAGATCTGTAAATTGTGCCTGATTATAGCGTAAAAAAGCCTGGTCAGCATCTATCTAAAGCTTCGCAGTAACATAAAAGCATTTAAAAGCAAAATATATATATATGGTTACGGGTGGCGCGATAGCCTGGTGATTAAACTGTTGTGCTTGTGACCCGACGGCCTGGGGTTGAGCCACCACCCAGGTACCTGTTCAATGGCTTTTTTCCCCTGAAGTTAACACAAGTACTGACTACTTGCCTGAAAGTCATTTGCATGCGACTATAAACCGTGGTCCCATGTGTGAACACGCGCGGAAAATCCTTCGGAAACGTTGAAACATCTAGCCTTTTGGCAGAGTAGGCCATCGCGTGACAAAATAGATAATCTTTAAACAAAAAAAATGCATGCATAATGCTGTCTTTAGACATCCCCGAAGTCGAGATGCAGCTAAATGGATTGCAAAGGGTTTGCCTACACAAAATCTCACCATTGGTTTACCTCAGAGCTCTATCCAAGGAACGAAAAAATAATACTTACGCTTGTAAGTTCTTGATTTGTAGTGCAGTCACCATAGTTGTCTGGATACGTTCTGCTGCCACGATGAAAGACACACGCCCAGAATGGTGATTCGATCCCCATGACAACTGTCGACACCTATGCCAGACTTCTGAGGATTCAGAGCAAGAATGGAGTGACCCAGAAGGTCTGGGAAGTGCTTTATTAAGAAAATGTTTGGGGGCGTGAGATGTCCCTTCCTCTCGTGAGCACGGTAAACGAGGATAGGCAGGCTGTGCCGTTTTAGGACACCCACATCTTTGTTCCACGCCACTGTAGGTGGGCTCCCTTTGTGTGACCACTGCGGAAAAGGTTGAACGGATACTGACGGGAGTACTCAACCCTGTGGTCAGTGAGCCTTGCAGAAAACTTCCGGGACAAAGTTTGATTCGAGCTCAGAAACTAGGAAGGACTGGGTGACTTTTGTGGACATTGAGCACACACACGTTGACAGATCATACTCTGTATAGACACGCCAGGAAAGTGTGCAAGACAGGGGTTGCATGTTCGGATCCTCTGCAACCCTACCTCTCTCCACTGTCGGTTCTATGTCGACGAGCGGATGTCCACAATGACCACAGCCCCTCCTGCTCTCATCGCCTTTGCTCCCTGAAGTGTTGCAGAGATGGGCGGTCATATAGACGCCATTCTGATACCAAAGCCCCCAAACCCCTACTTTCTTTGCTGCTCAACCCAGTGGAAGATGAAGACGGATGACTGTCCTAGATCCCTGGGCAACGGAACCAGGCTGTGCACTAGTCTTCCCTTCAGGGATTTGATGCAGCACTTTCTCCTATCCCCTATTCTAAACCCTCTCCCCCATAGATCTGACATCTGTCTACTTAGTCATGGGGATCTTGGACAAGTTCAGGGTCATGTGCTCCAACATCGTGGCGATGGCGTCTCCATGGTCTCTGGTGAGAAGGATCACTATCACCAGCGAAGATCTGGTGACAAGACCATGAACACAGCTATCGGTTTATAGTCTATAATCATTAACCCTTTCACACATACACAAAAGACTACGAAAAGGGGATGGGCGTAACCTATTTGTTAGTGTTGCTCCCTTAATCTGCTCTGGTCCATAAACCAAAGCCCCATTTCTGAACACAAGTTGAACATCTTGTGAACACGTCAAAACCTGTTCCACAATTTGGAAGAGTAGGCCCCTTTGTGCTAGTAAGAACTACAGAAATATCTGGGGGAAAATCATACACATTGATGTGTTCAGACTTCATTCTGAAAGTGGGAACGCAGCTATCTGAATGGTTATCAAAAAAACATCGTTTATGCAAAAATATCAGCATTAGCGAACCTGGGAGCTTTAGCTGAGAAATGGGGGAAGAAAACAAAATACTGTAGAATACAGAATTCTGCAATGTATAAGACAACCAACTTCCTTTTCTGCCATAGGTTACGTAACAGCAATCAAAGGGTATCAATGTTTTTGCTTTCCTGTTTAACATCTTTCCTTTGAAAAGTATTGAAAAGAGAGAGAGAGAGAGAGAGAGAGAGAGAGAGAGAGAGAGAAAGGGGGAGAGGAGGAGAGAGAGAGAGAGGAGAGAGAGGAGAGAGAGAGAAGAGAGAGAGAGAGAGAGAGAGAGAGAGAGGGAGAGAGAGAGAGAGAGAGAGAGAGAGAGAGAGAGAGAGAGAGAGAGAATGTCATTTTCAAGGGTACAGATATCTTTATGTCCTTGCCCAGATTAGAACTATAACAAACAAAAAAACCCACAGCGAAACAAATACAACCAACCCAAAACCAAAACAAACCAAACACTCAAAAAAAAAAAAAACATTAGCACCCCCCTCTAACACAAAACCACCACCACCAACAACAAAAAGATCATATGGTTTAAAGAAAGCAGATAGGTATATATTCAGAGAGAGAGAGAGTGGGAGGGTGCGTATGCAAGTGTGTGTGTGTGTGTGTGTGTGTGTGTGTGTGTGTGTGTGTGTGTGTGTGTGTGTGTGTGTGTGTGTGTGCGTGCGCGTGCGCGTGCGCCGTGCGTGCGGTGGTGGTGAATATGTGAGCGTTTTTAGGCTTATGACATTGTGAACGCATCTGATGTGTAAAGGTGAAGGCATCCATAACCGATAGGGTCGTGGGAGAGCATATGTGCGTGCACGCGCGCGCGCGCGCAGAGAGAGAGAGAGAGAGAGAGAGAGAGAGAGAGAGAGAGAGAGAGAGAGAGAGAGAGACAGACAGACAGACAGACAGACAGACAGACAGACAGACAGACAGACACACAGACACACAGACACACAGACACACAGACACACAGGCAGGCAGAGACAGTAGTGTATGCGCCCGCGCGCGCGCGCGCGCGTGTGGTGTGTGTGTGTGTGTGTGTGTGTGTGTGTGTGTGTGTGTGTGTGTGTGTGTGTGTGTGTGTGTGTGTGTGTGTGTGTTGTGTGTGTGTGTGTGTGTGTGGTATATATCTTCTTCTACCAATAAGTGAATAGTTTACTTAAGAGGTTTGGGTTATAAGCACGGTTAAGTTCACATATAACCATAGACAATATTGAGATGCTTTTCCTCTTAGGTAACCGGCAGTGACTCACATCACCACTGAATGCAAATTAGTTGGAATAACGTGTGGGGGTGGGGGGGGGGGCTTAGTGGTTAGAGCGTTGCGCTGGCGATTTGACGTTTCAGGACCAAGCCAGAGTTTGAGCCATTAGGGAGACAACCTGTTCAAGGGATCTTTTCCCCGTGAAGGTAACATCAGTACTGACCTCAATCCTTCAAAAGTTATTCGCATGAGACAATAAGCCGAAAAATACTTGTGCAAACACCCACAGAACATTTTGTGTACAGGCTGCAACGTGTGTAGCTTTTTGAAAGAATAGGTTATTCTTTCGGTTTAGAGTGGAAGAGAACAAAATTCTTCCAAAGCTCAGACAGCACCTGTTGTCTGCCATATGAGCGAAAATGCGTTGTGCTGCCGTAAAGGGCCTAACAAGTCAGGCCCAGCGCATCTGACTTCGGCATAGGATAGATTTGTTATTGTTTCGGGGTTTTTTTTGGAAAAAAGGAGAATGGACCAAAGAGGCAGAAAAAAGATGAAGTGACAGGTAAAACAAAAACTGAACAAGGTAAGACAATGAAAAGAATAGAAAAGAGGGAGTCCCAGCACAATTTCCCCGAAGGTTGGATGCCATTAAAAAAATTATACTGACAGCAACCCCCCCCCCCCCTACCCACCCTACGGGAGAATTACAAATTAAAACCCAACTACTCTGGTGTCATGTTTAGATAATTATCATCCATGAAGTCAGAATACCGCTACAATCATGGTGGGTAAATAACAGTGGCATACACACAAACTTCATCTGCAAACCTCGGAGCTATGGCTGAGGAAAAGTTTATAAATAACGCAGGGTTTAGAAGATGTAATGCACTTGAATTGATAGAAAATTCTCTTACCTGTTCATCTTGCGAGAGAAGAACAAGGATAGCGCGAGTTGCCAGGATCTGCACATTCTCTGCCATGGGCATCATCAGGATGGCAGCTTTGTGTCTGCTGGATTTGGCCAGCCTGAAACAAAACGCATGATACGTGTCTTCAGTTCTCTGGCACTGATTTCCAGCTTGTGTTTCATGTTATGTAGTTTAAAGCCCTATTGACCACGAAGCCATATCAGGGCTGTCAATTCATTCAGTTTTGTGGCTCTAATAACATTTACTTACAGTTCAAAACGAACACGACCTTATTCCCTCAAGTATCCCACACTGTCAATTCGAAAAATAAAGGGAAAATGTTTTAATGATTAAATTCATTCCTTTACGCCCATAAACCAGGCTGTGCTGAGGACGCCAGCCATTGTGCTTGATTTATCATCCCCAAATTACACAAAACTAAAGAATAACCTTCAAAGTAGATTCCCCCCCCCCCACTTTAAAAAAAAAGGTTTAAATTGCCATGTGGGCATATAAAGCCGTTGAACCGACATATTGTGCTTATCCCGAAAGTTCTTTTGGATGAAACAAACTCGAACCTCTTGTGCTCACGTAAAAACCTGTTCCACCTTTCGTAATAGGCCATTGTGTGCAAGAGGGAACAGAATTTATACACCAGCATACGCAGGGGGACTGGATGAGTAGCCCACCTTTGCAATCCTTATCCCAACACTCAAATTGCACCAAGAGTTTTTTTTTAAAATCAGCTAGATAGGGATAAAAACTTTAAAATATTTTGTTTTGAATTTGAGTAGTTTACTCCCCCCCCCTCCCCCCTTCTTTTAATAGTTAAGGAAAATCGAAGAAGTAAAAAAAAGAGGAGACTGTCAATGTAAGAAAAAAAAATACCATTTACTTATTGAATATTGGACCAACAGTAAAACTTGAAATGTGGTCAGGCCTAGTGAGGTACAACTCAGTTTATAATTCAACTTTGGATTATCCAAGAATATATTTAGAGTCAGATTGTGGTTTAAAAAAAAAAACTTCTCTGTTTACATCTACTGGCCTAATTCTTACTCTTAGTTACAATAAAAAATATAATTTTCTGATGACAGTGATAAAAACAAATACTGACACATACCGCTTCTTCAGTCTTCACCGACCAGTATGTTGAATGTCAAGCTTTCAGAGGTCTTTCTTTTTTCCCCTCCCCAGCAGTGCCAGTGGTCTGCACTGCAGCTAGGGGGCTGTGTGAAATGACACCTTGCAAACTGCCCTGCACCCCCCAGTCCACACACATGAACACTTTTCATGCAGAAAGCGAAAGTGCTCACAGTTCAGTCCACAAATTAAAGAAAAAAAAAAAAAAAAATGACAGAAAAGTAAAAAAAAAAAAAAAAAAAAAAAAAAAAAGGTGCAGAAAAAGAAGTGGTAGTGAATTTGCATGCTGCTTTTGGTGACGTTTCTGATCTCTTCTATCTCTGCTTTTGTCTCTCTATTTTTCTGTTTATCTGTCTACCTGTTCATCTATCTATTTTTCTGTATGTCCTTCTGTCTG
>CM060335.1:48210491-48220245 GCA_030674155.1 Stramonita haemastoma
AACAAAGAAAAAGAATCAAGAAAAATATATGAAGAGAGATGATAGACAGAGACAAACAGACAGACAATCAGAGACAGAGACAAACAGAGACAGACAGACAGACAGACAGAAACAAACAGAGACAGAAAAAAAACACAGACAGAAACAGACACAGACAGATAGATAGACAGAAAAACAAACACAGCCAAACATATACAGACAGACAAACAGACAAAAAACAAACACAGACAAACAAACAGACACAGACAACTCAGACACAAACAGACATACAGATACAAACAGACCAGACAGACAAACAGACAAATTCATTTCATTGAAGTATGAGCCCAGTAAAGAGAGAGAGAGAGAGAGAGAGAGAGAGAGAGAGAAGAGAGAGAGAGAGACAGAGAAGAGAAGATGGACAGACAGAGACAGAGTACAGACAGAAGACACAGACAGACAAAGACACACACACACACACACAACACACAACACAGCACACACACACACACACCACACACACACACACACACACACACACACACACACACACACCACACACACACACACAGTGTTTGCACTAACTGAGCAGTCACCCCACCCCCCCCACCCCCCCACCCCCCACCCCAACAAACGGGAGGGCTTGTTGCCAGAGCCCACATTGTATTGTCAGGCTGCACAATACCCCCCCTTTCCCCCCCTTCCCCCCCCCCCCCCCCCCCCCCCCCCCCCCCCCCCCCGTCTATTGTGGCAGCCACGTGTGGCGCTCGCTGTGAAAGGAGAAAGCACGTGTCACCATAGGTCACTTTCCCTGAAGGGCTTTCCTTCCAGGTGAGAGTGATTATCCCTTTATTTATTCATTTCATAAAGGGGGACGGGGGGGGGGGGGAGAGCGCAATTATCTATTTATTTCATTCATCATCATCATCATCATAATACCTTAGTCCTGCTTATTGGAATTATGTAGGCAAGTGGGAGGTGGAGGGGAGGTTGGTGTGTGTGGAGGGGGGGTGGGTGGTTTATTTATTACCTTTTTATTATTATATTCTTTTATTTCGAGGATAATTGAATAAGCGAATCGTACTGATTTGGAGAGAAGAGTACAGGCGGTTGAGATTAAATGCTTCCAGAGACTCCTTGGCATCTCCTACAGAGACCACATAAGCAATGAAGAAGTGCAAACAGAATCCAGCAAACCATTGGTCCCTTCGAAAATCTTCTATCAATCGTAAAGAAGCGTAAACTTAAATGGTAGGGCATGTCACAAGATCAAAAGGACTTGCAAAAATAATACTGCAAGGACTGTCCAGGAGAAGAAAAAAAGGCAGACTAAGGAAGAGATGGGAGGAACAACATCAGCGAATGGACAAGGCCTAGAACTCAACAATACTTTGAGAAAGGCACAACAGAGAGAGGAATGGAGAAAACTGGTTGTCAAGTCTTCAGGGGTGCCCCCATGGTCGCCAGAACTAGGATAGATAGATGATAGATAGATTGTATACCACTTTAAGCTACTGCCAGATTTATATGCGTGAAATTTTGGCTGCATTCCCTAGGGAAAGCGTGTCGCCCCTAGAGCAGTGTCATCCATTGTTTTTTCCTGGCCCTGTCTTCATATGTGTGTGTTTCCCTACCAGAGTGGTTTCTTTCTACAGAATTTTTCCAGGAACGAATCCTTGTTGTTGTGGATTCTTTTACGCGCACTAGATGGGTGTTGCACATGGGACTTCAGTTTATCATCTCATCTGAAAGACTAGCACCCAGACTACCACTCTCGGTCTTTTGATGGGTAAAAGTTTCGGACATAGACGCGGCGCGCGCGCGCGCGCGCCCCACACACACACACACACACACACACACACACACACACAATATATATATATTTAATAATATATATATATAGATATAATATATATATATATATAATATATATATATAATATTGATAATATAGATTATGGATGATAATAAGTTTTTTAATTGACTTTAATAAATAACAAATAAATATAACATAACAACATATAACATACTGACACGACACACTCACACACACAACGGCAGACAACAGACAGACGACACACACTACACACACCACACACACACACACACACACCACACACACCACACACACACGACACACACACACACCACACACACACACACACACACACACACACACACACACACACCACACACACATCTGCACCCCACATCAATCTATTTTGTATGTCTGATCTATGTCAGGAAGTATCAGTCAAACTCTCAAGTCAAGAATAAAGAAAAAAATACAACAAACAACCACAACAAAATCCCAAACAAACAGACAAACTCATATCATATCCATTTTGTATAGTCCTCATCTATCCAAAAAGTATTATCCCAGGAAATTATTCAGTCAAACTCTCTGAAATTCATGAATTATTTCAAAAAGAAAAAGAAAAATGACAAACAAAAAACCCACAACAACAGCAACAATAAAACCCTAAACAAACAAACAAAGACACAAACAAAACTCAAAACAAAGCCAACAAGCAAAACAAATAACATTAGCCAAAACCAAACCAAACAAAGAAACAAAACAAAAAACAAAAACAGCTCAGACGAGGCTATTGTTTCCAGCCACAGTGCATCAGTAAAACAGCAGCAGCAGCAGCAGCAGCTACTATATTTGTGACGCTCCACCACATAGTGAGTCGCATTACACTTAGGTCAAGTTTTGGTTATTGACACGTTACTAATTTACAATAAAATGGCTATACAATACAACCAAAAAAAACTGATTGAAAATCGAACAATTCTATGAAAAGTTATTACAACTTGAAATGATAAGACTGCAGGAAATGACAAAATGAGAAATGGACAAGTTTAGCATCCTGTTTAGGTGGACAGAAAGAAAGCTTGGGTATTTTAAAAACACATTTACAGGCGAAATACAACAAAATTATGCCTTGATATTTCACTACAAGGTAGAGTAATGGCTACAGCTTTATAATGAATCAAAACACCAAAATCGACAACTTGACCCTAACCTGCCTTTGATGGCTCCTGGCGGAAAAGTGGGCGAGGTGCTAAGCGACTCATTTCGAGGTGGAGCGTCACCCTTTATCAGGAGTCAAGCCTCTCTGTCCTTGCAGCTGGAAGCTCTGCCTCTGCCTGCCTGCCCCCCTGTGGCTGGAGGAGCCGTGTCATGTCATGACAAGGGTCCCGCTGACACCGCCATGTTGACGTTGGCAATGCCCCTCCACCGCGGATTACAGCCCTTCACGTCCAATTGTCTCCCCTGCTTCAGCCAGGGCCGCTCACTCTTCTGACATGCAGGATGTGTCAACGTGATGCTGAACAGCTGGATGACGGGCCCTTGACAGGGGGAGAGAGTTTGTCTTGTTGCTTTTAGTCCTTGAACGGCGCACAGGGCCCCTTTTCCTGTGGGTTTTTTTTTCTTAGCTTCTGACGTCACTTCCGGTTAAGGTGCTGTCTGCTGCTGGGGTGCTGCCTGTACTGCACCAGTGTCTGTGCTGTCTTTTCCTCCCTGGATATTTCTCCCTCTGTGTGGGGTTCTAAGTCTAAGAGCATGCGCCTGGGCTGTATCACAGTTCTTGATTAAACCATTGACGCTGGGGGCAACAGCAAAGTGAGAGGCTGTATGATCAGTGGCTTTCTTTCTCACTCATGGAATTCCACTTTACAGCTTAGTCTTTAGTGATTGACTATGACTCTCTGACCAGGAGGCTGGACTTGCACAGTCCTTATGTGCTGCAGCCCTGGGGGCTAGTTGGCCTTTGGAGAACATTCCAACGCTGACTATCCTTATGTTCACTTGGCCGAGAGAGTGGGGATGTTCTGTGGGCAAGGCATCTCCACTATAATTAAATTTCTGCCCAGTTTCCGAAACAGCAGCTGCCTCTTCTGCTTTTTGGAGGTCATGGTCGAACACGACGGACAAACAAGCAAAGAGCATGGGGGAAAGACTGGCAAATATGATGTGGTTGGGTGAACAGGGTGACTGACAGGCATGTACGTAGACAAAACTGACCAGACAGACAGACAGTGTGTGTGTGTGTGTGTGTGTGTGTGTGTGTGTGTGTGTGTGTGTGTGTGTGTGTGTGGTGTGTGTGTGTGTGTGTGTGTGTGTGTGTGTGTGTGTGTGTGTGTGTGTGAGTGAGTGTGGGTGGGTGGGTGGGTGGGTGGGTGGTGGTGTCAGAGAGAGAGAGAGAGAGAGAGACAGACAGACAGACAGACAGACAGACAGACAGACAGACAGATAGACATGCAGATAGAAGCTTCCAAGAAATTTAGAAAAAAAACTTGATCAAGATCTTTGTCATCAGCTTGGCTAGAAAATCGTGCCCTGTGTGCCTGTTGCACACATACATTGTATTGTGATCGTGGGCCATTAGCATAAAAAAAGATATTAGAATAAGACACTGGTACATATATATTGTTTGACACATTTTCCAGGGTGACTCAGCATCCTTTGTTACAAATTTGGCACATATCATGTTACCTCCCAAAACTGGAAAAAACAAGACACAGGTTAAATCGATACAATTTCGATGACATGTACTGCTTCATGTTTTCAAAGTTTCACTTACATTGCTGTGACGTATATGACATCAGATCCAGGTTGTGACAAAGCCTGCTGTCACAATTCTTCAGCATCTCACACTTTGCAGTGTTCCAGCTGCTTAGTATCAAAAGAGTCCTGATTGCCATAGCGGTAAGGAAATGAGCTTTTAGTAAGCAAGGGGGAAAAGGTTGTACGCTCTATTGTTAGTTTGTCTACGGAGCTGACTAGGGTTCTATTTTGTGATATAGAGCGTTGATGCGCTTTGTGACAAACTTTTTAAAATGTCTGACATTTTGCAATGATAAAGCTACCTAGAATCAAAAGATGTGCTGACTATGATGGCAGTAGGTAAACTACTTGATAAAATAAGGGAGATAAAAGAACTTTGGATGCTCTGCTCTTGTTTTGATAGAGAATTCATCTACAAGTGCAGATCGTTGCAAAACGTGTTGGTGTACTTTGTCTACAACTCTCAGCACTTTAAGAGATGCAGGACATGCTTACTCTCTCATGTTCATTTTGAGGTTATTATTTAACAAGTCAGCATTGGTGGCAGAACGATTACAGACCTCCGCTTCGCAGATGACATTGACGGACTAGCAGGGTCAGAACAGGAGCTTGCCAGCCTAACAGAATACCTGAACAAGGCCTCAAAAACATACAGCATGGAAATCAGTGCAGAGAAGACCAAACTGATGACCAGTAACGCCAAGGGCATCAGCACTGATATCAGGGTCAATGACAAGAAGCTGGAAACGGTTCAAAGCTTCAAGTACTTGGGAGCTGTTGTATCAGACAAGGGGTCCTAGCCAGAAGTAGTATGCAAGATTGTACAGACAATAACAGCACTGTCAAAACTGAACACCATCTGGAAAGATAAAAAATATCCAACTCCAAGATCAGACTAATGCTTGTCATATCCATATTCCTGTATGCCTGTGAATCGTGGACCCTGATGCTGATTTGGAGAGAGATTACAGGCGGTAGAGACGAGATGCTTCTGGAGACTCCTTGGCATCTCCTACAGACACCACATAAGCAACAAAGAAGTGCATAACAGAATCCAGCAAACTATTGGTCCCTACGAATACTTTCTATCAATCGTAAAGAAGCGTAAACTTAAATGGTATGGGCATGTCACAAGATCAAAAGGACTTGCAAAAACAAACTGCAAGGCACTGTCCAGGGAAGAAGAAAAAGAGGCAGACCAAGGAAGAGATGGGAGGACAACATCAACGAATGGACAGGCTAGAACTCAACAAATTTTGAGAAAGGCAGAACAGAGAGAAGAATGGAGAAAACTGGTTGTCAAGTCTTCAGGGGTGCTCCCACAGTCGCCAGACTAAGGCATAGATAGATAGATAGATAGATAGATAGATAGATAGATAGATAGATAGATAGATAGATATAGATGATAGATAGATAGATAGATAGATAGATAGATAGATAGATAGAGACGGACGGACGGACGGACGGACGGACGGACGGACAAACAGACAGACAGACAGACAGACAGACAGACAGACAGATAGATAGATAGATAGATATAGATAGATAGTGAATAGACAGACAGAACATAGACAGACAGCAACAGACAGACAGACCAGACAGACAGACAGACAGACAGACAGACTAGTATTATTATTACCATCATTATCATTATCATTAGGTAAGACAGAGAAAGGAATACATGTTATGAACAGTTAAAGCATCAGAAACAAACAAACAACACCATCTCCTGTTGCAGGCAGGATGATTTCAGTTTCTTTCTGGCCTTGCTAAAGGTCTTGTTCTTTGCACTTTTCTTCATTTTCTTTCTCTTTCTTTTTTCTGTTTTCTTTTCCTGGTTTGCGGGTGTGTCACTTTGTACACGTACAGGTCGGTGGCCTTATATTCAATTTTTAAAAATCTCTCTCTCTCTCTCTCTCTCTCTCTCTCTCTCTCTCTCTCTCTCTCTCTCTCTCTCTCTCTCTCTCTCTCTCTCTCTCTCTCTCTCTCTCTCTCTCTCTCTCTCTCTCTCTCTCTTGTCTATCTATCTATCTATCTATCTATCTATCTATCTATCTATCTATCTATCTATCTATCTATCTCTGTTTATCTCTCTCTGTCTATCTCTGTTTTCTCTCTGTCTATCTGTCTGTCTGTTTGTCTGTCTGACTGTCTGCTGTCTGTCTCTCTCTCTGTCTCTGTCTCTGTCTCTGTCTCTTCTCTCTCTCTCTCTCTCTCTCTCTCTCTCTCTCTCTCTCTTATTCTTGATGCTGTCGTGTACTTCTTAAGCACGGGTTGAATTCTGCAGACTATTTCTATACAAGGTGCACGGTTTTAGCGTTCTAAAACTGTCCTCATTCATCACGAGACAATACCTAATCATCACCCGCCATGGAGCCAATCAATATACCGCAGAAACTTCACAGAGCAGGGAAAGGAGATGAGAGAGAGAGAGGGGAGGGGGGGGGGGAGAGAGAGGAGAGAGAGAGAGAGAGAGAGAGAGAGAGAAGAGAGAGGAGAGAGAGGAGAGAGAGAGAGAGAGAAGAGAGAGAGAGAGACAGAGAGAGAGAGAGAGAGGTGGGGGGGATGAAGAGAGAGAGGGAGAGAGAGAGAGAGGGAGAGAGAGAGGAGAGGGAGGGAGAGAGAGAGGGAGAGAGAGAGAGGGAGGGAGAGAGAGAGGGAGAGAGAGAGAGGGAGAGAGAGAGAGAGAGGAGAGGAGAGGGAGAGAGAGAGGAGAGAGAGAGGGAGAGAGACAGACAGACAGACAGACAGACAGACAGACAGACAGATACAGACGGAGAGAGAGAGAGAGGAGACAGAGACAGAGACAGACAGACAGAAACAGGCAGACAGGCAGACAGAAAGGCACATACAAGGATAGAGTGACAGATAGACAGAACACACACACACTCTCACACACACATACACACTCACACACAGTATATACATATACACACATCTCAACACACACAACACACACACCACAACACACACACACACACACAACACACACAACATATCACACACACATCTAACACACACTACACACACTCACACATCACACATCTACACACACATATCTACACACACTTTACACACACATACACACACATTCACACACATACACACACATCACACACACACACACACACAACACACACACACACACACACACAACAACACATACCACACACATACACACACTAAACACACCACACACACACACACAATACATACACACATAAACACACCTACACCTACACCTACACACACACACCACACACCTACACACACACTACACACACACACACACACACACACACACACACCACACACACACACACACACACACACACACACACACACACACACACACACACACACACACACAACACACACACACACACAAATGTGTAGGTGCAGATAGACATGAGAAAGGTATTGAAATAGCGAACAAACAAATCTGTAGCGGGATGAGATGACGGGGGGGGGGGGGGGGGGAGGGGAGGGAGTAAAAAGAGAAAGGGGAGAGGGAGTATTTCTTTCATTCTTCCTTCATTTATTGTTTTATTTCGAGTATTATGGAATAAGCACTCATGTGCTTTTTTTGCATCCAGTCCCCGTGTGTATGCAGTTTTGTCAATCTTGTATCTGTTCCCACCGGCACACAATGGCCTACTCTTACGAAAAGCGGAACAGGATTTAACGTGTGCGCAAGATGTTCTGCGTGCGTTCGCACACGAGGTCTTGGTTTATAGTCTCATCCGAAGGACGTTGTTGATTGTCGGGGAGCCTCACGTGGAGTCGAGCACTGTGTTAAACTCCAGGGGAAAAGTCCTTCGAACGGGAATCCGACCCGGGTCGTCAATTGCGAAGCGAATGTTTGACAACTAGGTTATCCGTCCAAGGAGATAGATAGATAGATAGATAGATAGATAGATAGATAGATAGATAGATAGATAGATAGATAGATAGACAGACAGACAGACAGACAGACAGAACAGAAGAAGACAGTAGACAGATAGACAGATAGACAGATAGATAGATAGATAGATAGATAGATAGATAGATAGATAGATAGATAGATAGATAGATAGATAGATAGAAGAGAAGAAGAAGATAGAAGTAAATAGATAGATACAGACAGACAGACAGACAGACAGACAGACAGACAGAAAGAAGAACAGGACGAAGACAGAACGATACAGACAGACAGACGACAGACAGACCAGACAGACAGACAGACAGACAGGAAAAGACGAACAGGAAGTGAACAGACAGACAGACAGGACAGAACATGGACAGGACAGAGAAGACGTAGAAGAACAGACGAAACGAGAAGTTGAAACAGAAGAGAGACAGGGACTGAGAAATCGAGCAGGAAGAGAGAGATGTGGAAGAAGAGGCAGACATATGACGATGACAGACGAGAGAAGGTGAGAGAGACAGAGACGACATGAAGAGGAAAGAGGGAGAGAGAGGGGGAGGAGGAGAGAGACAGAGACAGAGAGAAAGGGACAGAGTCAGACAGGCAGACAGACACACGCGCGCGCACACACACACACGCGCACACACACACACACCCCTCCTCCCCCCCCCCCCTCTCTCTCTCTTTCTCTCTCTCTCTCTCACGTATAGACAGACAGACATACAGGCAAGCAGGCAGGCAGACAAACAGACAGATAGGCAGGCAGGCGGACAGACGTACAAGCAGACAGACAGACAGATAGGCAGGCGGACAGACAGACAGATAGGCAGGCAGGCAGGCAGGCAGGCAGACAAACATACAAATAGGCAGGCAGACAGGCAGACAGGCAACAGACATACAAGCATACAGACAGACAGATAGGCAGGCAGGCAGACAGACATACAAGCAGACAGACAGACAGAGAGGCAGGCAGGCAGGCAGACAGACATACAAGCAGACAGACAAACAGACAGACAGACAGACAGACATGCAAGCAGACACACAGACAGACAGACAAACAAGCAGACAGACAAGCAGACAGACAGATAGGCAGGCATGTAGACAGACATACAAGCAGGCAGACGGACAGACAGACAAGCAGAAAGACAGACAAACAGACAGACAGACAGACAGACAGGCAGACAGATAGCTAGGCAGGCAGGCGGACAGACATACAAGCAGTCAGGCAGATAGGCAGGCAGGCAGGCAGCAGCAGACAGATAGACAGACAGGCAGGCAGAAAGTTGCAGGAAA
>CM060335.1:48222845-48225345 GCA_030674155.1 Stramonita haemastoma
CACACACACCTCCTCCCCCCCCCCCCTCTCTCTCTCTCTTTCTCTCTCTCTCTCTCACGTATAGACAGACAGACATACAGGCAAGCAGGCAGGCAGACAAACAGACAGATAGGCAGGCAGGCGGACAGACGTACAAGCAGACAGACAGACAGATAGGCAGGGCGGACAGACAGACAGATAGGCAGACAGGCAGGCAGGCAGGCAGACAAACATACAAATAGGCAGGCAGACAGGCAGACAGACATACAAGCATACAGACAGACAGATAGGCAGGCAGGCAGACAGACATACAAGCAGACAGACAGACAGAGAGGCAGGCAGGCAGGCAGACAGACATACAAGCAGACAGACAAACAGACAGACAGACAGACAGACAGACATGCAAGCAGACACACAGACAGACAGACAAACAAGCAGACAGACAAGCAGACAGACAGATAGGCAGGCATGTAGACAGACATACAAGCAGGCAGACGGACAGACAGACATGCAGAAAGACAGACAAACAGACAAACAGACAGACAGACACATATGCAGGCAGGCAGACAGACAGATAGCTAGGCAGGCAGGCGGACAGACATAACAAGCAGTCAGGCAGATAGGCAGGCAGGCAGGCAGGCAGGCAGACAGATAGACAGACAGGCAGGCAGAAAGTTGCAGGAAAGAGCATTATGTAGTGTCAGCGACGGCGAGCAGAGTCAGAAGAGGAAGGAAGGAGAGTCATTGATCTGCCATCCATCTTGCTGGCCATCTGTCGCCGCCTCCTCCTCCTCCTCCTCCTCCCCCCCTCTCCGCCCCCCCCCTCCCCGATCCCTCCCCCACCACACACACACATACATACATACACACGCCACCCTCACCATACCCTCCCTCCCTCCCTCTCCACCCCACTACTGACAGCATGCCATAGTACACTCGTTGGAAGCATAGGACAGTAGTACACTGACTGCATAGTTCGGAACACTACGTTGTTAAGTGTGTCGTTCTTGTCCTTGTGCTGTGATGTCAGTGTAATGTGTTATGTTTTTAGAGTACTATGCTATGTTTTTAGTGTACTGTGCTATGCTTTCAGTGTGCTGTGCTATGCTTTCACTGTGCTATGCTTTCACTGTGCTATGCTTTCAATGTGCTGTGCTATGCTTTCACTGTGCTATGCTTTCAGTGTGCTGTGCTTTGCTATGCTTTCAGTGCACTGTGCTTTGCTATGCTTTCAGTGTGCTGTGCTATGCTATGCTTTCAGTCTGCTGTGTTATGCTTTCACTGTGCTGTGTTATTCTATGCTTTCAGTGTGCTGTGCTATGCTTTCACTGTACTGTGCTATGCTTTCAGTGTGCTATGCTGTGCTTTCGGTGTACTGTGCTATGCTTTCAGTGTACCGTGCTTTGCTTTCAGTGTGCTGTGCTATGCTTTCACTGTGCTGTGCTATGCTTTCACTGTGCTATGCTTTTAGTGTACTGTGTTATGCTTTCACTGTGCTATGCTTTCACTGTGCTATGCTTTCAGTCTGCTGTGCTATGCTTTCACTGTACTATGCTTTCACTGTACTGTGCTATACTTTCACTGTGCTATGCTTTCACTGTACTGTGCTATACTTTCAGTGTGCTATGCTTTCAGTGTACTGTGCTATGCTTTCAGTGTACTGTGCTATGCTTTCAGTGTACTGTGCTATGCTTTCAGTGTACTGTGCTATACTTTCAGTGTACTATGCTATACTTTCAGTGTGCTGTGCTTTCAGTGTGCTGTGCTATGCTTTCAGTGTGCTGTGCTATGCTTTCAATGTACTGTGCTATGCTTTCAGTGTGCTATGCTTTCAGTGTACTGTGCTATACTTTCAGTGTGCTATGCTTTCAGTGTACTGTGCTATGCTTTCAGTGTTCTATGTTTTACTGTCAGTATACTATCTATTCATTTATCTATTTATTAATCCTTTTGTATTGAGGATAAAGGAATAAGCTTTCATGCACTTGTTTACATCCAGTCTCTGTGTATGCGGTGGTGTAAATTTTGTCATCTGTTTCCACCAGCACACAATGGCCTACTCTTCCAAAAAGTGGAATGGGTTTTAACATGTAAGCAGGATGTTCTGCATGCGTTTAGCACACGAGGCCTCGGTTTATAGTCTCATCCGGACTTTTGGGGAGAGTAGTCTGCACTGATGTTAACTCCAGTGAAAAATCCCCTCGGACAGGATTCGAACCCGGGACGTCAGATTGCGAGCGCAATGTTCTGACCACTAGGCTATCACAGCCCCTGTGACATGCTGTCAGTGTCCTGTGCTCTGCTATCTGTGTGCTATACTGACAATGCGTTTTAAGCTAGGTAGTCAGTGTGCTATAAATTATGCTGTCAGTGTACTGTAAACTATGTGCTATAAACTGTGCTGTCAGTGTACTATAAACTATGCTGTCAGTGTACTATAACCTATGCTGTCAGTGTACTATAAACTATGCTGTCAGTGTACTATAACCTATGCTGTCAGTGTACTATGAACTATGCTGTC
>CM060335.1:48245345-48250345 GCA_030674155.1 Stramonita haemastoma
AACTTACATTCGCCACAAATGCTTTAGAAGACAATATAGAAACTGCTCTGGAAATATTTGTTAAATGCTTAAAAGAGGCAAGTGCCTGCATGTCTAGAAAAGTATCCATGCACAAGACTATAAAATCGGAATGGTTTGATGTGGAATGTGAAATAGCAAAAAAAGAAAGTAGAGCAAAGTTAAAATGTTTTAGAGTAACCAGAAATGAGGAAGACAGGTTGATTTATGTGAAAAAAAGGAAAGAGTATAAACAGTTATTGAAAGCAAAAAAACTAAATTATAGGAAAAAGAAAACAGAATTTTTAGCTGAAAACATTGCAGACTCTTCTCAGTTCTGGAAAGAAATTAAAAGGATGGGATATGGCAATAGAGACAAAATTTACAACAACATCAGCAGTGATGACTGGTTTAACCACTTTAAAAAAGTTTTTTGTATGAATGAGGAGACTGGTGAGAGTGATGATGTCATTGTTGATGTTTTGGATGATGTGGATCATTTTTTGAACAAAGATATTTCTGAAGAAGAGGTAGCTTGTGCAATTGCAAAACTTAAATTAAGAAAGGCAAGTGGGATGGATGGTGTTTCTGGTGAAATGATAAAGAATGGGGGAAAGAGTGTGTTGGGGTTCCTGGTAAAACTTTTTAATACTGTCTTTACCTCAGGTGTATATCCGTCTGAATGGTCCAAAGCTATTATCATACCAATCTATAAAAAGGGAGATCCTGAAAAAACAGACAATTATAGAGGAGTATCTTTACTGAGTATAGTATCAAAGTGTTATACCACAGTGCTAAATACAAGATTATACAGTTGGTTAGAAGATAATGAAATGATTTCTGAGAGTCAGGCAGGTTTTCGTAGGGGTTATTCCACACTTGATCAAATATATAATTTATATGCAATTGTACAAAAGTGTATGCTAAAGAAAGGTAAGAAATTGTATGTTGCTTTTGTAGATTTCAAAAAAGCATTCGATTCTGTCCACCATGATAAACTTCTACGATGCATGAAAAACCAGGGAGTAAAGGGAAAATTTTTAGCATCTTTGAAATCTATGCATTCTTCATTGCTTTCATGTGTGCGTGTAAATTGGGAACTTACAGAATTTTTTGAATGCCCGGTTGGGGTCAGACAAGGCTGTGTCCTGTCTCCTACATTATTTTCTGTGTATATAAATCAGTTAGCTAACCACATAGATGCAGGGGGAAAACATGGTATACAGTTTTTACCAGGTCTAATGGAAGTGTTCATCCTACTTTTTGCTGACGATGTAGCATTATTGTCAACAACAGTGGGTGGTCTACAAAATCAGCTTAATATCCTATACAAGTGTTGTAATGATATGAAACTAAATGTAAACACGGATAAAACAAAAATAATGGTCTTTAGAAAGGGGGGATATTTAGGTCGTCATGAGCAATGGTTTTTTCGATGATAAAAAGCTAGATGTAGTTAATAGTTATTGCTATTTAGGTTTTCAGTTTACAACAATGCTTAGTATGAAGAGAGGCACAAAGCACTTAGTAACTAAAGGTAAGAAAGCAGTTGTGCAATTAAATAGAGCTTTCCAAAAGTACAAGGAAATGACTGCTAATACTTTCTTCAAGATTTTTTATGCAAAAATGCAGCCTATTTTGCTTTATTCATCTGAAATATGGGGGTTAACAAAATTAGATCATGTGGAAAAAGTTCATTTGATGGCATGTAAAAGGTTCCTAGGTGTCCCAGTCAAAACACCAAATAAAATGGTCTATGGCGATTTGGGACGATACCCTTTGTATGTGAATTCTTTTGTATCTGTTCTAAGATATTGGTTTAGATTGCTGCAAATGTGTACCGAAAGGTTGCCATACAAGGCATACCAAATGCTGCTTGAACTTGACAGAATGGGAAAATACTGCTGGGTGTCTAAAATTAGAGAAATTTTATGTGAGACCGGGTTTAATTTTGTTTGGTTACAGCAAGGCGTAGGTGATGTTAAAATGTTTTTGAGAGTATTCAAACAAAGGCTCATTGATTTTTTCATTCAAGAATGGACAGGCACAATTAGAGATCGCGAAAGGTATTGACTGCTACCGGCCCTTTAAAATACTCTTTGAAAAAGATAAATATGTTTGCAATGTTGATATGTATTGTTTTAGGGTTGCTATAGCACAGTTAAGATTTAATGTTCTCCCACTGAACGTAAATGTACATCGCTTCAGTAATTTAGAGCAGAAAAAAGCTTGTCCATTTTGCGAGACAGCAAGGGAAGATGAACAGCATTTTCTTTTTGTTTGCCCTACATACTCTCATTTAAGGGACAAATTCATGAAGGAGTTAGTTAGAACCCCGATCCACCGATTGCTACAGGTCAGAACTCATCATGAGATGCATCAGTTGTCCAGGTATATTTTCCATTCAATTAATCTAAGGAAAAAGCGTTTAATCATATTGTAATTGCTGTTCAAAATGAATGTGTTTACCATAATAATTATGTGGCAAGATTGATTGGTGTGTGCTGGTGCTTAATCGATGTTTATTTGTAATAACATATTGCTTGATTGTGATGCAGTTCAAGGGTAAGGTTTTTAAACATATGGCTTGATGTCTGCAACAGTTAAAAAATTGATATCTGTTAAAGTCGCGGGATGTGAAGAAAACCCTTGACGTTTGTACATGCTAAATGAAGGGAAGTATGGAGTCTTATCGGCTAAGATTATATGCACGTGTGTGTGTGTGTGTGTGTGGTGTGTGTGTGTGTGTGTGTGTGTGTGTGTGTGTGTGTGTGTGTGTGTGTGTGTGTGTGTGTGTGTGTGTGCGTGCGTGCGTGTGTGCGCGCGCATGTGTGTGTATGTGTGTGTGTGTGGTGTGCGTGCGTACTTGCTCGTGCGCGAGTGCACATATATCTCTCTCGTTAACAACATTATAAGAGTAATAATGATGAGATGAGGAAGATGACAACTGGTCAATGATGATAATGATGATGATACCATGTATGTGCACTACTATTTGTATATATGCAAATGTTGACAGTTATTATGAGGATATGTGTCATCACCACACCACCACCCACCCTCTTTATTTTTTGTTGCTTGTATTGTGGCCAATGGCCGATGTACATTAAAGCATTTCAGTGTTCAGTGTTCAGTGTTCTCTCTCTCTCTCTCTCTCTCCTCTCTCTCTCCTCTCTCTCTCTCTCTCTCTCTCTCTCTCTCTCTCTCTCTCTCTCTCTCTCTCTCTCTCATCTTGCACACACGTTAAATCCTGTTCCGCTTTTCGTAAGAGTAGGCCATCGTGTGCCAGTGGGAACAGATGACATTTACAAAACTGCATACACACGGGGACTGGATGTAAAAAAGCACAAGAGTGTTTGTTCCATTATCCTCGATATAAAAGAATAAATCAAATCAAATCTCTCTCTCTCTCTCTCTCTCTCTCTCTCTCTCTCTCTCTCTCTCTCTCTCTCTCTCTCTCTCTCTCTCTCTCTCTCTCTCTCTCCTCTCTCTCTCTCTGTGATACCCAAATCGGACTTACGTCTGACTAGTAATCTACACTGACACCCAAAGTTGGTGTTACATCACAGTATGTCACATACCCCTGGAATTAACATCAGTGCTGACTCCACTCCCCCAAGAGTCTTTCGGATGAGACTGCAAACCGAGGCTCCCTGTGCGAACGTACGCAGAACATCTTGCGCATACGTTAAATCCTGTTCCGCTTTTTGTAAGAGTAGGCCATTGTGTGCCGGTGGGAACAGATGACAATATTTACAAAACTGCACACACACGGTGACTGGATGAAAAAAGGCAAATGAGTGCTTATTCCATTATCCTCGATATAAAAGAATAAATCATTCAATCAATCAATCAATCTCTGATACCCAAATCGGACTTACGTCTGACTAGTAATCTACACTGACACCCAAAGTTGGTGTTACATCACAGTATGTCACATACCCCTGGAGTTGACATCAGTGCTGACTCCACTCTCCCCAAAAGTCTTTCGGATGAGACTGCAAACCGAGGCCCCGTGTGCGAACGTACGCAGAACATCTTGCGCACACGTTAAATCCTGTTTCGCTTTTCGTAAGAGTAGGCCATTGTGTGCCGGTGGGAGCAGATGACAATATTTACAAAACTGCATACACACGGGGACTGGATGAAAAAAGGCAAATGAGTGCTAATTCCATTATCCTCGAGATAAAAGAATAAATAAATTAATACACTGACACCCAAAGTTGGTGTTACATCACGGTATGTCACATACTGCCACACAAAGTCATTTTAGTGTCACGATGTGCAGCATATGTTGACGTCAAAGAACTATTCGCGTCATTCCATCCATACATACACACTGACACCCAAAGCAGTTTTTACCTCACAGCATTTAATACATATTGAGATCCAAAGAAATAATCATGTCACCCATTTGTTTTCACACCCAAAGCAGTTTTCATGTCACAGCATCAACTGTGTGTGTGTGTGTGTGTGTGTGTGTGTGTGTGTGTGTGTGTGTGTGTGTGTGTGTGTGTGTGTGTGTGTGTGTGTGTGTGTGTGTGTGTGTGGGTGGGTGGGTGGGTGTGTGAGTGTGTTAATTTATATATATATATACATATATATATATATGTGTATATATATATATATATATCTGTGTTTGTGTGTGTGTATACGTATGTATGTGTATTATATGTATGTATGTATATTTTATTATGTATATTATACATATATACATTGACACCCAAAGAAGTTTTCATGTCACAGCATCAAGTACATTCACACCACACACACACACCACACACACACACACACACACACACACACACACACACACACACACAGGCTGACACCTAAAGCGGATTTTACCTCACAGCATTTTAATACATATTGAGACCCAAAGAAATAATCATGTAATCCATTTGTTTTGACACCCAAAGCAGTTTTCATGTCACAGCATCGTGTGTGTGTGTGTGTGTGGTGTGTGTGTGTGTGTGTTGTGTGTGTGTGTGTGTGTGTGTGTG
>CM060335.1:48255345-48272845 GCA_030674155.1 Stramonita haemastoma
ACGTTCAAACGTCTGCCCGTTCTAGAACGTCATGAAATAGAATCTATCTGGATTGAAGTTTCCATGAAAGGTACAAGGCCTGTTATAATGAGGTTCTGTTACAGGAATCCAAGTGAAAGAACAAATTGGATAGACAAATTTGACTCCATGTTGAACGAAGTCCTACTTGAATCTCGGGAAATAATCTTACTGGGCGATTTCAATATAGACCTAACAAAAGTACATAATCAATGGACCCAAGTTATGAATTCATTCAATCTTCACCAATTAGTTAAATCTCCCACGAGAGTCACATCAAATTCAAACACATTAATTGACCACATCTATGCATCAAACTCAGAAAACATCATAGAAACATGTGTCCCTGTCTACAACTGCAGCGATCACTACCCAGTCTGCGCTACATGGTCAAAAAAAGGAACAAAAATTCCCAAACCTGGACATAAAACTATAACTTATCGTTCCTTTGCAAAGTTTAATGAACAGCTTTTTCTCATAGATTTATGCAACTTCACACTCTCAGAAACCTTCAATATTACTGATCCAGACTTAGCCATTGAGTTTTGGATAAAAACGTTCACTGAAATCTATAACAAACATTCTCCATTTAAAACCATTACGATCAAACACAGCCCCAAACCGCCTTGGCTCACAAAGGAACTAGAGGAAGCATGTTATCTTAGAGACCTTCTAAAGGAACACAAATATTATGATGAGTCAAAAAAATTAAGAAACGGCATAATCTCACAAAAACGGCGTGAAAAAAAAGAAATATTTTCAAGACCTACTATCTTCCAAACAAAATTCAAAGACTGTATGGCGAGCAATAAATCAAATAACAAACAATCAATCAACTCCTAAATCAAATGTAATCAAAGACATCTCTGTTGAAAAACTTAACAACCACTTCATCAATGTTTCTTCCAACATAATTAGCAATGATAACTCAGACTCCAATGCTCTTAATGAATGAAAACAATTCTGCCAAGAAAAGCATATTCCTTCAAAACTTCACATACCTTTCATGTCTGTCTCAGAGGTCTACAACTATCTAACTCACCTCAAACAATCAAGAACGCGTGGTCTGGATGGAATATACAGCAGTATATTAAAATTATCAGCTCCAGTTATCACAGACACCCTAACACACACACACACACACACACACACAAATATATATATATATATATATATATATATATATATATATATATATATATATATATATATATATATAATATATATATACATATATATATATATACCTCTGCCTTGATAAGAACTATTTCCCCAACGCCTTCAAATGTTCTAAAGTAATCCCCATCTAAAAGTCTGGCGATACTTCTGATCCTTCAAACTATAGGCCCATCTCCATTATACCGATCCTTTCAAAACCACTGGAAAAACATATCAATAAATACTTAGTCCGTCATACAGAAATCAACAACTTACTTCATCCTAATCAGTCTTGATTTAGAATGAAGCACTCATGTCATACAGCACTAACCAGTCTTGTAGATAATTGGCTATCAAACATCAATGACAATAAATTTTGTGGAGTATTATTTGTTGATTTCAAAAAAGCATTTGATACAATCGACCACAAACTTCTCCTTAAAAAGCTAAACCTGTATAACATTTCTACAAAAACCCTAGGACTACTCGATTCATGTCTTACAAATAGGCACCAGTGTGTCTCAATAGCTACATCAACATCCAAACTAAAGCCCATTCATTATGGAGTACCACAGGGATCCATACTGGGCCCTATTCTCTTCTCATTATACATAAACGACCTTCCTCTACATATCAATTCCAAATGTGAACTATTTGCAGATGACACAACCATACATACGAGCCATAATGACATTGACTATCTTACAACCTTATTACAAAAAAGCCCTGACGACCTTGTCAAATGGACTGAACGGAACCACATGTCTATCCATCCCCAAAAAACAAAATGCATGCTTATCACCACCAGACAAAAGCGACAAAATTTACCACATAAACTATTTCCAATTCACATAAAAAGGAAGCAATCGAACAAACCTCTCACCACAAAGTTCTAGGAGTGACAATTGATGAAAATCTCAGCTGGTTCTACCACATATCTCATCTATGCAAATACTTGTCCAAAAAAGTCTACCAGTTGATTAAAATTAAACACTTTCTCGATTTCCATTCAAGGAAACTGTTTTTTCAAGCTTATATACAATCCTCAATAGACTATGCTGCAACCCTGTGGGACTCTGCTAGTGCAAATATGAAACCGTTACTAAATCTGTATAAACGTGGTCTCAAACTGGTCCTTCTGAAGAAAACAACCTTGCTAGAAGGGGATTATACTCAGTTAAATGTCCTTCCCCTACACCAAAGACTAAAATATAACAAAGGCATCATGATGTTTAAGTGTGTGTGTGTGTGTGTGTGTGTGTGTTGTGTGTGTGTGTGTGTGTGTGTGTGTGTGTGTGTGTGTGTGTGTGTGTGTGTGTGGTGTGTGTGTGTGTGTGTGGGTGTGTGCGTGCGCGTGTGTGTGTGTGTGTGTGTGTGTGTGGTGTGTGTGTGTGTGTGTGTGTGTGTGTGTGTGTGTTGGGATTTTTTTGTTCAAAAACTTATGTTTTATGGGACTTATTTTGAGGATAGATGGTGGCCGATTGATGTTTTCAGTCATTTAACCTCATCATATTCTCATGTTTGCTCTTTAATTATTGCACTCTTTTTTTTTTTTTTTTTTTTTGTGCTTTGATTGGTTTTTTTTGTTTGTTTTTTTGTGTTCAAATCAAAATCTTCATTGATTCTTACTTCATATTTTTGTTTCTGAATGAGTGCCTTTTTATAACATTACCTTAATATTGTATCTCTGTCATTATTTCTTACCTGCTGTTGTTGTTCTTTCTCACCTTTTATCAAAATCTTATGTTTTATGGGACTTATTTTGAAGATAGATGGTGGTGGATTGAGGTTTTCAGTCATTTAACCTCATCATATTCTCACGTTTGATATTTAATTATTGCACCTTTTTTTGTTTTGTTTCGTTTTGTTTTGTTTTTGGTTATTTTTGTGCTGTTTTGTTTGTTTGTTTGTTTGTTTTATTCAAATCAAAATCATCATTGATTCTTACTTCTTATTTTCATTTCTGAATGAGTGCCTTCTTATAACATAACCTTATTGTTGTATCTCTGTCTTTTTTCTTACCTGTTGTTTGATACTTGGTATGGTTTCTCGCTCTTGGTAATTGGTTATTTATAATTGTTCTTGTTTAGCTGAGGCTATCTTTTTATCTTGATGTTATCCCTGAAAAGGGCGGGGACTGGATGTAAAAAAGCACATGAGTGCTTATCTATTATCCTCGAATAAAAGAATTTTGCCTTGCCTTGCCTTGCCTTGCCTTGCCTTGCCTTGCCTTGCCTTGCCTCTCTCTCTCTCTCTCTCTCTCTCTCTCCTCCTCTCTCTCTCTCTCTCTCTCTCTCTCTCTCTCTCTCTCTCTCACACACACACACACACACTTATTGTCTCTCTCTCTCTCCTTCCCTACCCCCCCCCCTCTCTCTCTCTCTCTCTCTCTCTCTTCTCTCTCTCTCCCTCCATCCTTCCCTCCCCCCCTCTCTCTCTCTCTCTCCCTCCCTCCCTCTCCCTCCATCTCTCTCTATCTCCCCCCCCCCCCTTTCTTTTTACTCTCCTTTCCCTCCGTCTTCTCTTTCTCTTCCTCTCTCACCCTCCCCTCTCTCCCTCCTCCCTCCCCCATCCCTTCCACCTTCTCCATCTCTCCTTCCCACCCTCTCCCTCCCTCCCTCCCTTCCCTCCCTATCCACAAAACCACCCTCCACAACAACAACAACACCAACACCCAAACTTCAAGATCGTGCAGCCCTAACGGGAACTCTGTTCCTAACCGGACACTTCGCTGTCCAGAGGTCCATCATCACCGCGGGTGACACGTTGTGGATGCTGGGTACATTGGGGCGTTGGCCCTGACAGGGGTCTTTGTTGCGGTTATGCTTGAACTTGCCCAGGGAGCGGATGCCGAAGCCCAGACGTTCCAAGCACATGCCTATGTAGACGTCTTCGATGTTGAAGAATGGAACATCCACGGACACGCGGACTATCCGCTTGGCTACTTGCTGGCTGCTGATGTAGGCTAGACCCTGGCAGTAAGGCGGGTAGCGGTCCTTTGCATACAGGGATTTAGGCACGTACCTTGGGGGGTAAAAAACAACAACAAAAACAAAACGGAAAAGGGTTTAGTAAAAAGGGAAAGGGAAAGGTGTTTTATTTTTTATATTTTTTTATTCTTTAGATCGAGGATAATGGAATAAGCACTCATGTGCTTTTTTTTATCCAGTCCCCGTGTGTATGCATTTGTGTAAATATTGTCATCTGCTCCCATAACCTATGTGGTCGCATGGGAGCAAAGGCGTCAGAGACCTCAGCTTCTCTAGGGGCCAGCATGTTGAGGGCGGCGCCCATCTCCTCTCCCTCGCTGCTTTACCTTCCCTGACCTTAAAGAGGGCAGGTACTCATTTACAGCTGGGTGAACTGGGGGAACTGTACTGAAGCCAAGGTGTGCAAACCGTCACCCATCCCATTGGTAACCACGCTCGATGCTGCTTAACCTTGGCTGGGGGAAAGCGAGTGCTCTGACCACTGAGCTATCCCGGCCCCATCTCTTTAACCTTGGGTTGAGATGTTTGCGAAAATTGAAGATTTTTTTTTTTTTTTAGTGATGTGGGGTGGTGTGTGGTGGTGGTGGTGGTGTGTGGTGGTGGTGGTGGTGGTGGTGGTAGTGATGGTGGTGGTGGTGGTGGTGGTGGTGGTGGTGGTGGTGGTGGTAGTGATGGTGGTGGTGGTGGTGGTGGTTGGTGGTGTTTTTGTTGTTTTGTTTTGGGTGTTGTTTTGTTGAATTTCTCTATTATTTTGTGAGATAATACATCTTTGAATTGTGAATTGTGTTGTTGTTTGTTGTTGTTGTTTTTAGAGTGTGCTGTTTTTGTTACTTGTGGTGTCAAAGAAGATTGAAAATACCTGTTGAGGCTTTGTTGGTTCTGGTTTTTGGGGGTAGTGGTTGTGGTGGTAGTGGTGGGGGTGGGGGTGAGGGTGTTAGTGGTGGTTTGTGTGTTTGTGTGTGTGTGTGTGTGTGTGTGTGTGTGTGTGTGTGTGTGTGCGAGTGCGAGTGTGAGTGTGAGTGCGTACGTGCGTGCATGCGGTGCGTGCGTGCGTGCGTGTGTGTGTGTGTGTGTGTGTGTGTGTGTTCTTCACTTTTAACGGGACAAGAATGGACAGATGAAAAACTTTTTAAAAAATGAAGTGTAACTTCTCACAAAGCTTTGATAAAAAAAAAAAAAAATCTTGGCATTATATACGCTTTGGCATTTTCCATAAAAAACGTTCTCATGCATATAGGTGGACAGCTATGTCAAGAAAAGAAAACATAATACAAAGACAAAAATACAAAAACAAATACAGTTGCAGAAACAAAAATGGGTAGGCGCTACACTTGTGGCGACGCGCTCTTCCCAGGGAGAGCAGCCCGAATTTCACGCAGAGAAATCTGCTGTGACCTAAAGTGGTATAAAATAAAATAAAATAAAATAAAATAAAATAAAATAATAAATAAATAAAAGAAAGCATACCACTTGGCCTTTTTCCCCCGACGAGGTCGGAAGGTGTGTGAGCAGCGACCCCCCACTCCGTGCTGCAGAAAGTCAGAGTGGTTCCGTAGCAGTGACGTCACCACAGCAGTGTTGATCCACACGTCATCATCCACTTTCATGAAAAACCTGCAAGTACATGACGTCATCATCGTCCACTTTCATGGAAAAACCTGGAAGTACGTGACGTCATCAACCACCTTTCTGTTTGTACAAACTGCAAGTAGACGTTTTTATCCATCTTCATTAAAATAAATAAATAAATACATAAATACATACATACATACATACATAAATAAATAAATAAATAAATAAATAAATAAATAAATAAATAACTACAAACTCTGCAAGTATGCGTCAACATGAAATCAGCTGACAACAGTTTTAAAAAAATAAAATAAAATAAAATAAAACTTGGGTACAACACTCTTTTTTAAATACAAACTTGACCGTTTCTCTGAATTATATTGTGTAGTTTCCTCACTAAACTAATATTCCAGCAAACTAAAACTAGATCAAGTTACAAGCAAAAGTATGGCTAAACAAATGTTCAGATATACTATGACCTAATAAAATAATGCAAACTAAGACCAAATAAATATTCAGACATGCTGAAACTAGATATTATCATTTTATACCAATTACGACCAAAATAAGCCGCCGCTGTAGTCTAGTGGTTAGGGCGTTGGACTCGTAATCTAAAGGTTGCGGGTTCGATCCCAGCTTTCGGCTATGGCGTTGTGCCCTTGGAAAAGGCACTTTACGGCTATTTTCTCACCCCACCCAGGTGTAAAAGGGGTACCAACCTTGTGTTGGGGGTTAACCCTGCGATGGACTGGCGTCCTATCCAGGGGGGAGTCTATGACTCTCAGTCGCTTAACGCCACAGAAACTGGATAAGCACCGGCCTGATGAGCCTTAGGCTCGGGACAGACTTTAAACGACCAAAATAATACAGACTAAGACCAAATAAACATCCAAGCAAACTAAGACTAAATGAATATTCAAGCAAACTGACTAAAAACACACATACAAGCAAACTAAGGCGAAATAAATATTCAAACAAAGTAAGACTAAATATAAAAAAAGGAAATGGTAAAGGTGTCCCATAACCCAGGCGGTCGTAGGGGAGCGAGGCATCAGAGACCTCAGCTTCTCCAGGGGCCAGCATGCTGAGGGCGGCGCCCATCTCCTCTCCCTCGCTGCTTTACCTTCCCTGACCCTAAAGAGGCACGTACCCATTTACAGCTGGGTGAATTGGGGGGACTGTACTGAAGCCAAGGCGCGCAAACGGTCACCCATCCAACTGGTAACCACGCTCGACACTGTTTAACTTGACTGGGGGAAAGTGAGTGCTCTGACGGCTAAGCTATCCCGCCCCCAGACTAAATAAATATACTAAGGCTAAATGATCATTCAAGCAAACTAAGACTAAATAGATAAACAGGCGTTAGGCAAACTAGGGCTAAACACATATTCAAACAAACAGTTTCAGAGGTAAGCATGTAGATAATAAAAAAAACACGAAATGACTCGCCTAGCACATTACCCAATTTTGCGCCAGGAGCCATTAAAGGCTGGTGGGGTCAATTTGTCAATTTTGAGATTTTGATCGATTATTTAACCATATCGGTTATTCTACCTTGTAATGAAATATCAAGGCATAACTTTTTATTCCTTTTGCTTTTAAATGTGTTTTGAAAATACCAAAGCCCTCATTTTGACAATCTGTTACGAAAATAAACTTGCCCTTTTCTCATTTTGTCACATCCTGCAGTCTATCATTTCATATTGTCATAGCTTTGCACAGAATTGTCCGATTTTCAATCTGTTGTTGTTGTTTTTTGCATTGAATAGCCTTTTTATGGCAGATTAATAACTTGTCAATGACTAAACATTGACCTCTGGTGCGATGCGACCCTTACGTGGTGGAGCGTCACCCATAATTACAGCAATACCCTGACCCCACAGAAAGACTCTTAGCCACCGCTGTAGTCTAGTGGTTAGGGCGTTGGGCTCGTAATCTAAAGGTTGCGGGTTCGATCCCAGCTTTCGGCTATGGCGTTGTGCCCTTGGAAAAGGCACTTTACGGCTATTTTCTCACCCCAACCCAGGTGTAAAAGGGGTACCAACCCTGTGTTGGGGGTTAACCCTGCGACAGACTGGCGTCCTATCCAGGGGGGGAGTCTATGACTCTCAGTCGCTTAACGCCACAGAAACCGGGATAAGCACCGGCCTGATGAGCCTTAGGCTCGGGACAGACTTTAACTTTAACAGACAGACTCTCTCTAACCTTGCCTTAGGGCACCGTGTGGTGAACCAGCGCAGAGAAGTGATCACCTTCAGGGTCAGGTTTAGGTAGGAGTCCTGGAAGCCGGTGACCACCACATCCCGGTGCTGCTCTGCCTCCCTCTCTACAGCCTGCATCAGCCGGGCAGGGGAGGCAGCCCCCACCATGAACACGTGCCGCAACTTGCCGCTGTTCTTCCTCGTCACTGAAGCCCACGTCTTGCGGATGGCGTTTCTGCGACCGCTGTTGTGGGGAGAGGACACCACCAAGAAAACGATGTCCACCCCCTTTCGGTCCCCTCCTCCACACACCTCAGGCTGGTCAATCAGCACGGGGTAGTCCGTGTGGAAACAGGCGCTGCAGTTGACAGGACGGACCGTGGTGGCCTGCTTCAAAACAGACCCTGTCTTCTTTTTCCCTACCTCAGCTTCTGCGCGCGAGTTCTTCCTGTGTTTGGGAGCTCTGTCCACAACCTTGCCATGTCCAATTTCAGCGCTGCTGTTTTTCCTTCTTTCGTCTTTGTTCTGCCTGACAGTCTCCGATCTCGCTTTGAGTTCTTCTCGAGGTTTTAGAACAGGTGGGTGGAGGTCCTGGAATCTCAGCCCCATAGTGGGTGTTGTGGCTTCCCACTCGTGTGTGCTGACATTCAGGTGGTCGGCACTGTTCCACAGACTGGCCAGCACGAAGCAGAAGAGTCCGGCACAAATGTATAGGGTGATTCTGCGTATGGAGGGTTTGAGCATGGCTGTTGTTGTTGTTGTGCTTGTTGTTGTTGTTGTTGTGTTTTTCTTCTGGGTTTTTTTTTCTTTTTCTCTGTCGTCTTCTACCAGGTGTTGTGACGGGCTCTGCAATCAGAAAATAGGGCTGTTCTGTAGAGGTCAGAATTGGTCAGTTTTCAGGGGGGAAATAGGTTTTGTTAGGTAAAGGTAAAAGGTAAAGGTGTCCCATAACCTATGTAGTTGTAGAGGAGCGAGGCGTCAGAGACCTCAGCTTCTCTAGGGGCCAGCATGTTGAGGGAGGCGCCCATCTCCATCTCCTCTCCATCGCTGCTTTACAGATGATATTAAAGAGGGCAGGTACCCATTTACAGCTGGGTGGACTGGGGGACTGTACTGAAGCCAAGGCGCGCAAACGGTCACCCATCCAACTGGTAACCCCGCTCGATGCTGCTTAACCTTTGGCTTGGGAAAGGGAGTGCTCTTACCACTGAGCTGTCCCGTTCACTAGGTAGCTCAGCGTGAAAATACATGTATTTTGTATTTTATACCACTTTATGTCACAGCAGATTTCTCTGCGTGAAATTCGGGCTGCTCTCTCCGGGAGAGTGCGTCGCCACAAGTGCAGCGCCTACCCATTTTTTTTTCTTTTTCCTGCATGCAAATGTATTTGTTTCCCTATCAGAGTGGCTTTTTTCTACAGCATTTTGCCACGTCAATCCCCTTGTTGCCGTGGGTTCTTTTACGTGCACTAAATAGTGATGTGTAACACACGGGACCTCAGTTTATCGTCTCATTCGAAAGACTAGCGCCCAGACCACCACTCAGGGTCTAATGGTGGGGAAAAAGTTTTGGGCCCAAACGGGGTACGAACCACTGCACACTCCGACCCGGACTTTTTGCTTTCTAGGCAAGGCGGGCTTACCACCTAGACCACTGATCCACGTGGGTAAGAGACATGAACAGGGTGTGCTGTCCATGTCATTGTCAATCTGTCCTTATTTTTGTTTGAGATTTGTTTTTTCCTTCCTGGCTACAGCTCCAAGGTTACTCAATGGTGAGGATTTGCCTATGATATTATGACCGTTTACCCACCAGCAAGGTAGCCGCATTCCCACTTCGGGTATGATGTCTAAACATGTAATTTTGTTCGTTTGTTTTTTGGGGATTTTTTTTAAAACTTTCGTCATCCATTCATACCAACACGTGATGGCCTACTCTTCCGAAAGGTGGAACAGATTTTATCGTGTGCTCAAGATGTTCTGCGTGTGTTTGTACACAGGATCTGGATTTATCCGAAGGATTTTTTAAGGGAGTGGAGCCAGCACTTTATGATGACTGCAGGGAAAAATCCCCCCCACCCCCCCCCCACCCCCACAACGGGCGTCTGGAACCTGCGCGGTCAGATGACGAGCTCAACGCTCTAAAACCACTGCGCTATCCCCGCCCCCTCCCTGTAAACTTTATTTCCCTTATGTTTCAGCAGTGTGGACGTTTAAAAAAAAAAACTCATTTGTTAACTTTAATCAAAACATTCTCACATTTATATCTGACACAGTGGATCGATGGTCTAGAGGTAACGCGCCTTGCCTAGAAAGCAAAACGTCCGGGTCGAAGTGTGCGGTGGTTCGAATCCCATTTAGACCCCAAACTTTTCCCCCATCCATTAGACCACGTGTGGTGGTCTGAGTACTGGTCTTTCGGATGAGGCGATAAACCTAGGTCCCGTGTGTTACACATCATTATTTAGCGCACGTAAAAGAACCCACGGCGACAAGAGAGTGTCCCTGGCAAAGTTCTGTAGAAAAAAGCCACTCTGATAGGGAAACAAATACAGTTGCAGACAGGAAAAAATAATGGGTAGGCGCTGCACTTTTGGCGACGCCTCTCCCCCTGGGAGAGCAACCCGAATTTCAATCAGAGACATCTGCTGTGATATAAAGTGGTATAAAATGATTTTTTTTTAAAGTTTGCAAACCTGAAGTGGACTGGTGGTGTAGAGGTAAAGCGCCTGTCTAGAAAATGAGAACACGCAGGTTCCATCCTCTGTTAAAACCCGAAATTTCTTTGGTCTGCTAGACCTTGAGTGGTGATCTGCGTGCTAGTCTTTCGGGTGAGACGATACACAGAGGTTCCTATTACAAAACACACTTAGTGCATGTAAAAAAAAAAACACCCAAAAAACCCAACCAACAACACTGCAACAAGGGGTAAAATTATGTAGCAAAAAGTCACTCGGGTAGGAAGACAAAGGAAATTAGTTTTTCTTTATGGGTGGCGTTGCTCTTGTGGCGATGTGCTCTCCCCACAGGAGAGCATTCCGAATTTCCCACTAGAGAAATCTACCGTGAGCCGGTGTAGTGTTTGCACAGCATTGCATTCGCTTTATACAAGTATCATACTCAACTCTGGATGCTATGTTTAGGGTGACCTGCGGCACCAAACAGTTACCACAGTCCTAACATCGGATAACTCTACTGGGACTATCTATCTATCTATCTATCTATCTATCTATCTATCTATCTATCTATCTATCTATCTATTATCTATCTATCTATCCCTTAGTCTGGCGACCGTGGGGGCACCCCTGAAGACTTGACAACCAGTTCCCTCCATTCCTCTCTCTGTTCTGTCTTTCTCAAAATTTTGTTAAGTTCTAGGCCTGTCCATTCACTGATGTTGTCCTCCCATCTCTTCCTTGGTCTGCCTCTTTTTCTTCCTCCTTGGACAATGCCTTGCGGTATTGTTTTTGCAAGTCCTTTTGATCTTGTGACATGCCCGTACTATTTACGTCTATGCTTCTTACAATTGATACGAGGCTGGGACTATAATATAACTAAAGCAAAACAAAACAAAGGCTCGCACCCAGGAATGAAAAAAAAACGCCCTTCAATAAACTCCGAGATCATCAGCTGAAAAATATTACTCTTGAGGGGGAAATAGCCAATAATAATAATTATTATAATGATAATAATGATAATAATGATGATACTACTACTATACTACTACTACTACTACACTAACTACTACTACATACACTAATAATAATAATAATAATAATAATAATAATAATATAAAATAAAAAATAATAATAATAACAACAACAACAACAACAAAAGCTCATAAATCGAAGCAGGCAAAACACCAGGTTTTCCTGGAAAAGTTAGGGAGCTTTCGTTTTAACGTTTGCAGTCTTGACTGAGTTTTCATTTATCTGGCCATTATTTTGGGTCGTGTTTTCATGCGCGTTGAGAGCAAACTATGTGCTAAGCAGTTTTAAAGCAATTTCCAGGTTAAGCTGGGACTAAGTTTTGTGCGCGCGGTCGAAGCCCTTAACCCAGTTAGCGACACTAAAGCTGGTAACGACACCATAGGAGTCACCTTCATGGCTAGCAGTAAAAAGTCGCCTTCCTTTCGTAGCCTCCTCGCAGCAAATAAGTACTTAGTTACGTGCAAGATAAATAAGTACTTAGTTACGTGCAAGACAAATAAGTACTTAGTTACGTGCAAGATAAATAAGTACTCTGTTACGTACAAGATAAACTGCGGTTCAGTTGTCCCTTAAAACAGATCCGGAATTAGAGTTTAACGGTTTCACGCTAATATAAAGGGGCTCATAAAACGAGCAGTCCTCTGACAGGCAGTATAAACTTATAGTAGTAGTAGTAGTAGTAGTAGTAGTAGTAGTAGTAGTAGTAGTAGTAGTAGTAGTAGTAGTAGTAGTAGTAGTAGTAGTAGTAGTAGTAGTAGAAGGCACCCATCAGTCTCGAAGACTATGGAGTTGTGCTCTAGTCTTTAGAGCGCAAAGCCTGGGTAAGTAAGTTAGGAGGCAAACTGTTACCCATGCAGCAGACCCCCTATCCACGTCATTGGAATGATCCATTGGAAAGGCAATGACCGATACGAAGGTTCCAGTACCGTCGCAGGAGCCACCAGAAGCTTATAAGGACTGGGAATCAATTCCCTGTCCGCCCGGGTCCGGGAAGGGAATCTCCTATCCTGCACTAGCACAGTGCGACCGCCTGGGAAAGCAAAGGGAATGTTTCTGGACAACTTTGTAGCGGAATATACACTTTTCTTAAAAAAAAAAAAAAATTAGCCGACAGCCAGAAATGAATAAAAAGGGTTGTTTTTTTTTCAACACTCCGCGAAATCATCAAAGGCTTAATCGGGTTCGTACAACTTTTGTAGCGGAATAAATACTACCTTTTTTTTATAAAAAATTTTAAAAAAAGACAGCTAGAAATGAAATAAAAAGTGGGTTGGGTTGTTTTTTTTCAAACACTCCGCGAAAATCCAGTTCAAAAAGGCCTTAAGTCGGGTCCGTGACAACTTTTGTAGCGGAATAAATACTACCTATTTCTTTAAAAAACAAAAAAGAAAACAACAAAAAAAAAACAGACAGCTAGAAATGAAATTAAAATGTGGGTGGTATTTTTTTCAAACACTTCGCAAAATCCAGTTCAAAAAGGCCTTCAGTCGGGTTATGATTCAGTAATGCACTTTAAATACATTACTGTTCATTTTCAATCTGAACCCCCTTCAGAAATTTTGGAAATACAGATTTTTTTTCTCCCAAAATTCCCTTTCTATAAATTGATATTTTACAACAAACAAAAAATCATTCTGTTACATATCAATTATATATTTTTTTTAAAGAATTTCACATATCAGGGAGTCTTAAAAACAGTCCCATTCCCAAAACAAGATTTGGAGAGATGGAGTTACCCAACAGCAAAGAACCTGCCTGCACTAACCACAGACCTGCCAAGGAAAGATAACCTGTGTGTCCCTGCTCTCCCTTTTTCCTGCAGCCGAGCCGAGCCAAGCCGCGCCAAGCCAAGCCGCGCCACGTCTGGTTTTACCGGTAAACTGACCCTGGTTTGTAGAACCTGAACAGAATACGAGAGGGGAAAACAGGACAAGGGGCTAATAACCACTATCAGTTGTCGGGAACGTAGAGAGTACATACACACCGAGAGATAAAACCGCGAGAAGACTTAAGGGAACGTGTATAGGCTACATGCAGTAACACAGCTCCACCACAAGAGCTAGGGTACAGCAGGGTAGTAGTAGTATAGGTTAGTATAGTGTGGAGAAATAAAAGACAGTCGTGGTTATGAGAGAAGGACAAAGAATCGACACGAGAGAGAGAGAGAGAGAGCAGAGAGAAGAGAGAGAGAAGAGAAGAGAGACAGAGAGACAGACAGACAGACAGCAGACAGACAGACAGACAGTGACAGACAGACAGTACAGACAGACAGACAGAGGAGAGAGAGAGAGAGACAGACATACAGACAGACAGACAGAGAAAAGAGAGAGAGAGAGAGGAGAGAGAGAGAGAGAGAGAGAAGAGAGAGAGAGATGAGAGAGAAGAGAAGAGAGAGAGAGAGAGAGAGAGAGAGAGGTAGAGAGAAAAACCTTGGTTGTCACTGACAGTGACAGACACCTACCACGTGAATCGTAGCTCAGTAGTGTGTGACAAGGAAGTTAGAGTCCGGAAAACTGCAGGAACGTGTGCAGCCTACCTCGATCAAGAGAAAACTGTGGAGGCCTACACTGACACAATCATAGTCGCCTGTCGTTAACACGCATGCAACAGCATTTTTTTCTCTAAATTCAAAAAGGTACACCAGTATAAAAACAAACACCAGTATGAAAAACAAACACCAGTTTAAAAACCAACACCAGTTTAAAAACCAAGTCCAAAGCAAAGGCTACCCCAGGCTGTCAAAGAAGTCAACACGTATAAAAACGCAGTAAAACCCCGCACAACAGCAATAAACGTCAGGGCGTATTTGAACTATTTCAACAGCGCAGACATACCTGTCGAAAAATGCAGGTCGGCATCGTAAAGTCAACTGACCAGGTGCTTTAGAAAAAACAAACAAAAAACCCAAAAGCTCAGGACCCACAGCAGTGGAATAGCGATATCCATACAGCAACTGTGGGGTTCTTTAAATGCCAATACCTGTACACCAGGAAGCAGAAAGAACAGGGGGGGGAGGTTTTTAAGGCAGCACCGGCCGCACCATCCCCACTTATTTCATGAGCACATCACATACTGCATGCATCTGCAGCTACGTTTACAATGCTTTTTATTCTCTCTAAAACGGTTAATGTTCTATGGAGAAAAGAGGTTCACCTAACCCAAAGACAGCAACGCTTTTTCTTTCTTTCTTCCTGTTTTTTATTTTTTTAATTTTTTTGTCTTTCATTCTTTCAGCCAGAAACTCTGACCAGCACAACCAGTTTTTTTTTGGGGGGGCCTATGTGGCTTGTTTTCCCACCACCAAGGCCGCCATATGTCATCTTCGGGGTTGATGTCTTACTTGACACGACAGCCGTGTGCTTGTATTGATGTTTTGTTGCCCATTCCTTCCTAATACACACACACGGTGACATTTTCTATGGGGAAAATGGACTGGGATGTAGGTGCGATCACAATCCTCTGTGCGGGTTGTATGGGGACGTGGCTCCAAATACTGTCCCCAGTGCTTCTGGACAGGGATTGGAGTCTGCATCAACATTGGCTTCCATAGAAAAGCGCCCTCCAAGCTGGCAAACAGCGGTAAGAATAGAACCAGAACTCTTGGATCAAGCAGCTCCAACAGGAGCTACAGCTCCTTACCTACAACAAACGTGTGAACGCTGCAATGGATCCTGCCACTGTGGCATACCTGGCAACGAACAGGCTGATGAACTTTCGGAACAGGGGGCACAGGAAGAACAGTGCCAAAGCAGACGAAGAAGACAAAAGAAGGCAATCCTCAAATCAATGGCTCGACCCACAGTAGGGAAGGTCGAACTACCACCATCTCAAAGAAGAACAGGTCATCATTCTCAACTCCGCATTGGGACAACAGGCTAAATCACCATATATGTCCACAAAGCTGAAAGCTCGTTCCTTCTCCCCTTGTGCCTGTGGTAAAGAAAATCAAAACGGCAGCACATCCTTCAGAGGTGAGTATACGCTATTCAGCGACTGAGGAAGAAAGTGTGGCCCACGGAGATAACCCAGCAAACCAACTGTAACGGCCCGCGATAGGAGCTGAAAAGGACACGTATGCCATTATTTTTTCCCAAACCATCTGACGGTGAAGGGCCAAAGGAGAGGAGAAGGAACAAATTTCCCTCTGCATTCAGTCTGCTGGGCACTCGTGGCACTTGAATATGATAAGAATGAATGAATTGATGATTGAATGGTGGATCTTTAATTTATAAAGCCCCCGTGGGCGTAATTGCAGCGCTATAGGACTAACAAAGAAACTTGGGGGGGGGGGGACAACAAAGAAGATTGGATAGTGCAGGGGGCCAGGACAAGACACTCAGGGATGAACAGGCAGGCTTTCCGACATGACAGACCATGCACAGATCAGATCGCCACAATTGCGCATCATCATCGAGCAGTCCCTGGAGTGGCAGACCCCCTTGTATTCAGTCTTTATCGACTTTCAGAAGGCATTTGACAGTCGACAGAGATGTCATCTGGAACTGATGCACCACTATGGCTTCCCACCAAAGTTCGTCACCATCATCCAACAGCTCTATGAGATGCCACCTGTCAAGTCATCCATGATGGGAAATTGACGGAACCCTTCTCCGTGCAAACCGGGTTCGTCAGGGCTGTCTGTTGTCCCAACCATCTTCCTGTTGGTGGTTGACTGGATAATGCGACAGGCCACAGCAGGCAGGACAACTTGCATACAGTGGACCTTCACAAAGCAGCTGGAACACCTGAACTTCGCAGATGACATCAGCCTTCTCTCCCATAGGCACCAAGACGCACAAGAGAAGCTATGTCATGTTGCGGAAGAAGCGGAAAAGATAGGCCTCCAAATCAACATCAGGAAGACGAGGTCATGAGGGTGAACAACAAGAAACAAGACCCAGAGCGACTACACCAAGAAAACATCAAGGAAGTCGACAAATTTACTACCTGGGCAGTGTCGATCAGTAAAGATGGGGGGACCGACGAAGACATCAAAGTGCCGAATAAATAAAGCCTGTCATGCCTTCAACACCCTTTCGCCCAATCTGGCGAAACAACAGCCCTCTCACTCCACAACAAGATCCGGATATTCAACACAACGTCAAGTCGGTCCCACTTTACGGCTCAGAAACCTGCAGGTAACAAAGACCAACACCCACAAACTCCAGACATTCACCAACAGATGTCTTAGGAACATCCTCGGTATCAGGTGGCCAGAAGTCGTCTCAAAAAAGACTGTGGGACAGGACCAGACACGCACAACGCTCGGAATCGAAGATGCGGAGATCAATAATAAAAATGGGGATGGTTCATCGCCCTATTACGCTCGTCCGCACAATGGGCCCACTTCAAAGAACGAACCGTGGGCAGGCCCTTGAACCTGGAATCCCCAAAAAAGGGAAGTGGAGAAGTCTCAGATCGAACCCAAAACCCAACGACCCTGGCTCGCCCATAGAAGCATAATGATAGGCCAAATGAGACACAGAAGGCCAGCCGGAACACGAGACGTGGGCCGAGCTGAAGAGGATCTCCCAGAACCGAGTCCGTTGGAGGGTGTTGTTGCGGCCCTTTGTTCCCTAGGGAATTCATAGGCATAAGTCAGGAAGGAAGGTGGCAGGATGGTTAAGACGTTTGCCTGCCAGCAAGTAAACCGTGAGGTTCTGGGTTCGATTCCCAGCCTCGCCCTTTCTTCCCAGTTTGACAACAACAAAAAAGAACTGAATGTCAAAGTCATTTGGAAGAAACTATAAACCGAGGCCCCGTGTGCGAACGCACGCAGAACATCTTGCGTACAGGTTAAAACCCCGTTCCGCCTCTCGGAAGACCAGGTCATTGTGTGCCGGTAGGAGCGG
>CM060335.1:48280345-48310345 GCA_030674155.1 Stramonita haemastoma
AGTAGTAGTAGTGGTGGTGGTGGTGGTGGTGGTAGTGGTAGCGGTAGCGGTAGTAGTAGTAGTAGTAGTAGTAGTAGTAGTAGTAGTAGTAGTAGTAGTAGTAGTAGTAGTAAAAGCAGAAGCAGCAGCAGCAGCAGCAGCAGCAGCAGCAGCAGCAGTAGTAGTAGTAGTAGTAGTAGTAGTAGTAGTAGTAGTAGTAGTAGTAGTAGTAGTAGTAGTAGCAGCAGCAGTAGTAGTAGTAGTAGTAGTAGTAGTAGTAGTAGTAGTAGTAGTAGTAGTAGTAGTAGTAGTAGTAGTAGTTGTTGTTGTTGTTGTTGTTGTAGCAGCAGCAGCAGCAGCAGTATTCACGAAGTAGTAGTAGAAGCAGATAAGATGAGCTGCCTTCGCGAACTCCCTGCATGGTATCTCATACTGAGATCACACCACCAAAGAGGAAGTTAAAGCCAGAATTAAAAACATCACCGGATCATATGAAGACCTCCTGACTTCAGGGAAAAACACGAACTGAAGCGGTACGGGCATGTCACATGAATATCCTATGAACGATTCCCGGTCGAGGAGATTTTTCCCCAGGAGTTAACATTAGTGCTGACTCCACTCTCCCCAAAAGTCCCTCGGATGAGACTGTAAACCGAGGCCCTGAGTGTGAACGCACGCAGAACATCTTGCGCACACGTTAAATCCTGTTCCGCTTTTCGTAAGAGTAGGCCATCGTGTGCCGATGGGAACAGATGATATTTACAAAACTGCATACACACAGGGACTGCATGTAAAAAAGAACATTATCCTCGATATAAAAGAATAAAATAAAATAAATATCTAAACTGGCCAAGACTGGAACTACATGGAACAGTAAAAGGAGGGAGACGAAGAGGCAGAAAGAGAAAACGATGGGAACATAACATCAGAGAGTAGACTGAATTTGGGTGGAACGATGTGCTATGGAAAGCAAGGACCGCGGGGAATGGAGGAAGCTGGTTGCAAAATCTTCATCAGTGCCCCCCACGGTCCAAAGGACTATGAGACAGGTGAAGGTGAAGCAGAAGCAGTCATTATGTTGTAATAGCAGAGGCAGAATTCACGTAGTAACAGCAGTATTCACGTAGAAACAGTGATAGCAGTATTCACGTAGCAGCAGCAGTATTCACGTAGCAGCAGCAGCATTCACGTAGCAGCAGCAGCAGCATTCACGTAGCAGCAGCAGCAGCATTCACATAGCAGCATTCACGTAGCAGCGCAGCATCAGCAGCAGCATTCACGTAACAGCAGCAGCATTCACGCAGCAGCAGCAGCAGCATCAGCAGCAGCAGCAGCAATAGCAGCAGCAGCAGCAGCATTCACGTAGCAGCAGCAGTAAAAGTAGTAGTGGCAGCAGCAGCAGCAGCAGTATTCATTAGCAGTAGCAGTATTCACATAGTAGCAGTAGCAGCAGCAACAACATCATCGTTTCGCTGATGGCTTCACTGATAGTGTAATCAAAGATAGATGTGGCATTTCAAGAGAAAAAGACAGCAAAAACATCCATACTTCAAAGTCTAACGTCAGACTAAGTTCTTGACGCTGCTTATGCAAATCATTTCGATTCAACTGGGTTCGATTCCGATCGAGGAGATTTTTCTCCTGGAGTTAACATCAGTGCTGACTCCACTCTCCTCAAAAGTCCTTCGGATGATACTTTAAACCGAGGCCCCGTTGCGAACGGACGCAGAACATCTTGTGCACACGTTAAATCCTGTTCCGCTTTTCTAAGAGTAGGCCATCGTGTGCCGGTGGGAACAGATGACAATATTTACACAACCGCATGTACACGGGGACTGGATGAAAATGCACATGAGTGCTTATTCCATTATCCTCGACATAAAAGAATATTTTAAAAGTAAAAATAAAATAAAAAAATTTTGAATATATCACTGATTTAGGTGCAGGATCAGGATTTGTTATCAAGGTTTTCGGATAAAAAATTTTTTTTGTCTTCGGAAGGTTTTTTAAAAAATGTTTACAGAAGAATTGTACGCGCTTTTCTTGAGGGGGAGGGGGGGGGAAGGGGATTTGTTTTTTTTCTACGTGACTGGCATCAGATAAATGTTGATTTTCTTATCTGCGTTGACTCAATGATGATGATGATGATGATGATGATGATAGATGATTATATATTAGTCATATAGTAGTAGTATGTATAGTATAGTAACAACAACAACAACAACAACAACAATGTTAAGAATGATGATGATAAGGATCGATAATGAGAGTAACAACAATAACAACAATAATAATAAAAGTGTCTTCAAACTGGATTTAAACGTGTCATAAGAAGGTTTTGGGCGAAGGGAGAGAGGGAGGTCATTCCAGATCGATGGACCAAAAATAGAGAAAGAGCGCACGGCCAAGGGTGGATTGGTGGAATAAGCAGGCATCCACAAGTAGCACCAGGAATGATAGAGCAAATGGCAAGGCAGCAGCATGGCAAGGCAAGGCAAGGGCAAGGCAAGGCAAGGCAAATTCTTTTATTCGAGGATAATAGATAAGCACTCGTGTGCTTTTTTACATCCAGTCCCCGCCCTTTTCAGGGATAACATTCAGATAAAAAAATAGCCTCACTACACAACAACAATTATAATGATCCAAATACCAAAAGTAAGAAACCATACCAAGTATCAAACAACAGGCAAGAAATAACACAGGATACATATTAAGGTAATGTTATAAAAAGTCACTCATTCAGAAACGAAAATAAGAAGTAAGAATCAATGATGATTTTGATTTGAATAAAAGAAAACAAACAAAAACAAAACAACAAAAACAAAACAAAACAAAAACAAAACAAAAAAGGCGCAATAATTAAAGAGCAAACATGAGAATATGATGAGGTTACAATGACTGAAAACATCAATCCACCACCATCTACCATCAAAATAAGTCCCATAAAACATAAGATTTTGATAAAAGGGGAGAAAGAACACAACAACAGGTAAGGAATAAGACAGAGAACAATATTGAGGTAATATGGAGGGAACGAGAGAGTGTACAGGGGAAAAGTCACACAGGTAGGAGAGTTTCGAGTTGTGAAGGCAGGTGTTTTTGTACGGCTCACAAGACTGCAGTACACAGATCAAGAGGGGTTTATCGTTTGGAATTAGATATCGCATGCATTGTGTTCAGCCCAGAGGTGTAGTGATAGTGTTTTGCTGGATTTTTTTAAATATTTTCATTTCAGTTCCTGTTCAAGTCTAGTATCGTCAAGAGTGAACAGATTTTAACTACAACATCAACAACAGGACTTTAGGGGAAATGCTGATTGATAGTGAATGGACAACGATGACCATTATCAGTCGAAACCAAGGTTTAATATCTTGCCCTTATTACACAAAAAACAGTCACAATAATGCATCAACACACACACGCGCGCGCGCGGCACGCAACCACACACACACACACACACACACACACACACACACTACACACACACACACACACACACACACACACACACACACACACAACACAACACACAAACAGAACAGAAACACAGAGAGAGAGAGAGAGAGAGAGAGAGAGAGAGAGAGAGAAGAGAGAGAGAGAGAGAGAGAGAGAGAGAGAGAGAGAGAGAGAATGGTAGCAGCAACAAGGCTAAGCCAGTGCAAAATTCTATTCATATTACAGGACCTCAGCACACACAAATAAAACGAAATAATGAATGATCCCAACTGGAAAACAAGAAGACAATTTATGACAAATTCACAAAGAAACAGGACAATGTTAGCTACCAAAGCCGTCCCCAGCCGTTTCAACAGACAGGCAGGCTCATTGAGATGAATTAAAGAGATCATTTCGATTTTACTGTGTAAGTCAGCCAAAATTATTAAAGGAATCAACACATCAACAGTACACTGGTAGGGGAAAAAAGGACCGTAAATCATCAAAACTGAAATGGCTAGTCTGAACCCTGAGATTTGCATAATTCGGGCAAAAAAGTGCGCAATGATTGGTGGGGCAAAGTATATTAAAAAATTTGTTTGATCACTCAAAACATGCGAACTGAACCACGCAGTCTTGCGTGCATAGAAGCAGCCCACTCAGTGTTTGTAAGGGTGACATAGTAGCACCCAGGAGTATAAAAATGACGAAACAATGGCTGAGGCCAAAGTTATAAAAAGGCACTCATTCAGAAACGAAAATATGAAGTAAGAATCAATGAAGAATTTGATTTGAGTACAAAAAACCAAACAATAACCAATCAAAGCACAAAAAAGGCGCAATAATTAAAGAGCAAGCATGAGAATATGATGAGGTTAAATGACTGAAAACATCAATCCTGCCATCTATTATCAAAATAAGTCCCATAAAGCACAGTTTTTGAACACAAAAAAACCCCAACTCACACTCACACACACACACACACACACACACACACACACACACACACACACACACACACACACACCTCACTTAGTCTTATAATTTTAGTCATAAGATCATCATAATCTGAGAGAAGTGAGGAGGGAGAGGGCAGATAGTTTGAGAGGGGAGAAGTGTGGTTTGTTATTTTTGAGTCATCAAGTAGATTAGAAGGTTAGAGAGAGAGAGAGAGAGAGAGAGAGAGAGAGAGAGAGAGAGAGAGAGAGAGAGAGAGAGAGAGAGAGAGAGAGAGAGAGTGTTTACATACCTTAGCTGTTCAATTCTCATATTACAGGACCTCGCACACACAAAAAAAACGAAATAATGATGTATTCCCAACTGGCAAAACAAGAAGACAATGTCTTGAATTTCACAAAGAAACGAGGAAAGTGTTGGCTACCAAAGCCCGCCCTCGCCAGCCGTTTGACAGACTGGCAGCCCTCTTGAGTGGTTAAAGGAGCTTTCTCCGATCTTCTGTCGTAGTCAGCCAATTATTATGTGGATCACCCGTCTACAGTACCTGGTAGTGGTGGGAATAATGGTTTTGACCGTAAAGTCATTGCTTTAAAGCTGGAAATGGCTTAGTCTGAACCCTGAGGATTTGCATAATGTCGGGCTTTAATAAAGTTGACCAAAGTTGGTGGGGGGGCAAAGTATTATTAAAACAATTTTTTTGATCACTCAAAAACTGCGAACTGAAACACTGCAGTCTTGCGTGCCATAGAAGCAGCCCGCAGGTGTGTGTGCCATAGTTAGCCACCCATGGAGTATAAACAATGGCAAACAATGGCTGAGGCCATGCCCTGTGTTCAAAGTGTGTAGACTGTAGCTGGCATTGGAGCTGGGAGATTGGAATCAAGTTTCTGTTGACTGTGGGATACTGATTATAACAGGTTGGAAATACACAGCATGACCAGTTACTATTTGTGTGTGTGTGTGTGTGTGTGTGTGTGTGTGTGTTTTTTTTAATTTATTCTTTTATATCGAGGATAACAGAATAAGCAATCATGTGCTTTTTTTCATCCTGGTCCCCGTGTGTCTGCAGTTTTTGTAAATATTGTCATCTGTTCCCACCCGTGTGTGTGTGTGTGTGTGTGTGTGTGTGTGTGTGTGTGTGTGTGTGTGTGTGTGTGTGTGTGTGTGTGTGTGTGTGATGACTGTGCAGCACACAGTGATTTTAGAAAAAGCTATAGAAGACCAAACAAATCAAAATCACGCATTTTCCTCCATTCATAAGAGGACAACTATTACCACAGAAATGATGTGAAGTGGGTGCCATTTTTGTATGGGGCACTACTTTTAGTCAAGTCAAGTCAAAAACACTTTAATCATCCCTGAAGGGCAATTACAATACTGACAGGCATATTGATGGAATCATAATCAAAGAACATCAAATAGCTACATTTCATATTTGTTCAGACATTATATGATAACTTCAAATGAAAATGTCACAAACACTCACACTCTACGCGCTTGCACACACCCAAACGCACACATACACACACACCAATGTTTTGATACAATGTTATTAAAACCATTGACTAGACAAGACATATGATCACTATTATTTATGCATTGTACACATGTATTAGCACACGCAGGTATACATGCATGCACCCCCCCCCCACACACACACACCACACACACGCTCCCCCCCCCCTCCCCCCACACACACACACCATCCACACCCACCTGCCCCCACACACACATACACACTTTCCCGCCCCATACACATACACACTATCCACACCTACCCATCCACCCACCCGCCCACCCACACCACACACACACACACACACACACACACACACAAGCACACACACACACACAAGCACACACACAATGACAGTTCACACACACACTCACACTCACCCCCCCCCCCCCCCCCCCACACACACACACACACACACAGAGGCTCACCAATAAATGCAATGTTTTAAAAGCATTGGTTAGAAAGACATATGAATTTACAAGCAATTCAATGATATGCTCAAAATGACCGGCCTCTGTGGCTTTCACTTTGCCAAATGGCTCACATATAACAGCCTATATGCCCACTTCCACATTCATGTGTTGCCTTTCCATACATGTTTACCATCTTTTACAAATTTATTGAATTTTGTCCAGAAATTTATCTCTGTGTGAAGAAATGGTAAATTTGCATGTTTGTAATAATTCAGTACGGTTACCATTTTTGAGAGCAGAAAAATAAAAGTTTGCCCCACCCAATTTTGATTAACTTTATATCATCTGAAAGGTAAATTACCAAGCTACCCAAAACAGTTAATTTTAGCTTTAAAGCAATTAGTTTACGGTTTGGTCATTTTTGCCCATAAATTCCCCCCCCTCCCCTCCCCTCCACTATGGGTAACCTCACTCCAGAGCAAGATCCGATCTTCAACACCAACGTCAAGTGGGTCCTACTTTATGATTCGGAAACCTACACCCACAAACTCCAGACATTTACCAACAGATGTGTCAGGAACATCCTCAGTATCAGGTGGCCAGAAGTGTCTCCCACAAAACAACTGTGGGACAGGACGAGACAGCACTAATTCAGTCCGAGATCAAGAAAAGGAAATGGAGAGAGAGAGAGAGAGAGAACACTGAACACTGAACACTGAAAAGTTTTATTGTACATCGGCCTTAGACCACTATACAAAACATGTTTGAGGCAGGGGGAAGGTAAACATAAGAAGAAGGCAGGCAAGGCAAGGCAAGGCGTATGACTACCTATTGCAAGATACAGCAAGATTTGAAAGCACCAATCCACTTACAAAATGCTATGGAGATTGATAAACTTGAGGAGGTTTAAAGCAGAGGTGTAGGGCCTACATATCTGCATGAAGTTGTTGAAGCAAAGGTGTGTCTGTGTATGGTGCAGCACAAGGATTTTTTTCCTTCCTGGGCGAGAGCTTGGAGGTTCACCAATGATGAGATTTTTTCCTTTTTAACCCACCATTAAGGTGGCCGCTTTCCAACTTCCAGGATGGAGTCCAAAATTGACATCTGTGCATGCATTAGAAAAAATTGTCTACTTCACGAAAATGGCATACTCTTCTTAAAATGCAGAGCGAGTTTTTCACATGTATGTTCCTTTGGTAGTATTATCTTTTGTTTGGGCTATACTATAGTCCCAGAGGAGCTGTCCGATTTAGGGACTGTATGGTAACTGCACTTCATCTCACTTAGGCGCTGCAGGCCACCCTGAAAAAAAAAATCAAAATGAACGTCCAATGTTGGGTACCTTACAATTCTAAAGCAATGCAAGACTACACAAGCACTGTGGGGATTCCAAGTTTATCATGCAGTGTGTTAAAAGTCCAGTGCCCCTTTAAACAGTTTATCGGGGTGGGGTGTTAGCTATCTCTGCCGGCTGTGTGCAAACAGACGATAAGAGAGGAGAGGAGAGGAGTGGAGAGGAGAGGAGAGGAGTGGTGGGAGTCTACCATTTCAAATCCTGGTCACCTGGGTCCACCAAGGCCTTTATCGGAATGCAATGTGTTAATACTGGTACACCATTGATAAACAACAAAAGAAGTGGCAGGGTCTGGCCTCTAACACGTTTTGCACATTTTGAGGGGAAGAGACCAGGGCAGAGACAGTTAGTTGCCTCTGGCATTTTACTACACAGCTATGGAAGGAAATTAAACCTATTGATACCCTTGTTCTGTTGTAACAACCCAAAGCTCTCTGTTTTCTCAATGGGTTCATAAAACAAAAAAGTTACGTTAACAGGGTTTGAGTAGTGTATGATTTGTAAAGGGAGATATTTCTTTCTTTTTGTCTTTTTTTCTTTCTTTTTTTTTTTTTTTTTTTTTTTTGGGGGGGGGGTATGTTGATGTTTTCTGAGAAAGGCAGAACAGAGAGAGGAATTAGAGGAATTGAGGGAACTGGTTGTCGAGTCTTCATGGGTGCCCCCACGGTCCCCCCACGGTCGCCAGACTAAGGGATAGATAGATAGATAGATAGATAGATAGATAGATAGATAGATAGATAGATAGATAGATAATAGATAGATAGATAGATAGATAGATAGGTCGATAGATAGATAGGTCGATAGATAGATGTTGATGTTTGTGTGCTGTTTCATTTAGTTGGTTTTGTTGTTGTTTTAGGAAGGGTTGTTGTTGTTTGTTGTTTGGTTTATTGGTGGTGGTGTTGTTTTGAAAGGGTGTCTTATTTTAGCACTGTTCTTGTTCTTCCTTTGTTCAGTCTTCTTTGTCAGGGTTTTTCTTGTCTTTCTTTCTTTTCTTTTCTTTCTGTCTTTTCTCTCTGTCTTTTCTTTTCCTTTCTTTTTGTCCTTGTTGTCCTCTTCCTCCTGATGCAGCTGCTGCTCTTCCTCATCATCCTCTTCCTTTTCATCGTTTTCTTCTTTTTCTCCTCCACCTCCCCCTCCTCCTCCTTCTCCTCCTTCTCCTCCTCCACCTCCTTTTTCTCCTCCCCATCCTTCTTCTACCTCCCCCTCCTCCCCTTCCTCCTCCTTCTCCTCCTCCTTCTCCTCTTCCTCCTTCTCCTCCTCTTCCTCCTTCTCCTCCTCCTCCTTTTTCTCCTCCTTTTCCTCCTCTTCCTCCTTCTCCTCCTCCTCCTTCTTCTCCTCCTTCTTTTCCTCCTCTTTCTCCTTCTCCTCCTTCTCCTCTGCGTCCTTCCAACTCATTCCGGCCTATCATGTTCATAAAACACAACTTTTCATGTAGCAAACACAAGACTATTAAGGGTAAGGTACCTGTATGGGTTTTTTTTTTCTCTTTTTCTTTCTTTTTTTTCTTCATTGTTGTGTTCTTTCTTTCTTTCTTCTTTTTTCTTTCTCTCTTTTTTTCCTTTTTTTTTCTGTTCGTTCCTCAATGGTGAGAACTTTGCACATGGCAACTGTTTTGCTAGGGATTTTCTGCTTTGATTTTTGTTGGTTTTTTGTGTTGCTTTGTTTTGTTTGTTGCAGTTGTTTTGATTTGTTTCTTTTCTTTAGATACATGGCTTGATGGAAAAAAGGAAATCGATGCTTAGTCAATGTACCATCTGGAAATAAAAATTTGATTGATTGATTGATTGATTGTCCCCCCCCCTCCCCCTCAACCATTTAGGTAGCCACATTCCGACTTTGGGGGTGCATGGTTTCTGAGGTGACAGACTTTCAGGTCAGTTTTGGTGCCTGCATTTTTGTTTTTTGTTTTTTTTATATGGAGGATAATGGAATAAGCACTTTTTTAAACATCCAGTCCCTGTGTGCATGCTGTTTTTGTAAATCTTGTCATCTGTACCCACCGGCACGCGATATCCTACTCTTACGAAAAGCGGAACAGGTTATAACGTGTTCGCAAGATGTGCATGCGTTCGCACATGGGGCCTCGGTTTATAGTCTCATCCGAAGGACTTTGGGGGAGAATGGAGTCAGCACTGATGTAACTCCAGGGTAAAAAAAATTCCCTCGAACGGGAATTAAACCTGGGTGTCAAATTGCGTACGCAATGTTCTGACCACTAGGTTATCCCGTCCCACCTGAAGACAATTCTGTCCTAGAAATTCCCCTTTCCTATCACTTTCTTTTGTTTCTGTCTTTGTCTTTTTTCTTCTGTCCTCTCTATCATTTCTCTTGTTTATTTTCTGCCTTCCCAGTCCTTTCTCCTGCCTATTTATTCCAGCAAAATATTTAAAGCCTTTTTTTTCATAGGTTGTATGACATTTGGCTGTATTGATTTTGTTACAGCTGAGTTTTTGATTCAGAACAGGTGTGTGATTTTTTTTTAAATTTAAAAATGTGTATTTTGTAAGTGTGTTTGTTTATTTTAATGAATATTGTTGCTTATACATCTACATTAAATTACCAGCAGTATTTGGAGGGGGGGTGGGGGGTTGTCGTGGGTATTTTGGGTTGGTGGGTTTTTTTTGTTTAGCTTTTAGGCTTTTGGGTTTGTTTGTTGTTAGGGGGGGGGGGGTTGGTTGTTTTTTGTTTTTGTATTTTTGTTTTTTGTTGGGTTTTTTTGGGGGGAGTCTGTTTTGTTTGTTTTGTTTATACTACGCAAAAAATCCCTTTTCCTCTTATCTCGTCTAACATCACTTCTGGTGAACAGACATAACATCGAAAACAAGAGCTTATGCATATATAAATCGGTGGTAACGCGTCTACCTAGAAAGCGAAAAGTCTGGGTCGGAGTGTGTGGTGGTTCGAATCTCGTTTGTGCCCAAAACATTCCCCCCCATCCATTAGACCATGAGTGGTGGTCTGGGCGCTAGTCTTTCGGATGAGACGGTAAACCGATGCCCCGTGTGTTACACATCTTTATTTGGCGCGCGTAAAAGAACCCACGGCATTAAGGGGGTTGTCCCTGGCCAAATTTTGTAGAAAAAAGCCACTCTGATAGGGAAACAAATACAGTTGCAGACAGGAAAAAAAATAATAGGTAGACGCTGCACTTGTGGCGACGTGCTCTCCTCAGGGAGAGCAGCCCAATTTCATGCAGAGAAATCTGCTGTGACATAAAGTGGTATAAAATAAACAATAAAATAAAATAATAATTTTTTTTTTAAGTAAGCAAGCAGGCAAAACAAAACTAGAACAAAACATAGAAATGAATTTTTTTTGATGATTTTTATGACGATGGTGCTAATAATAACGATAACAATGATAATACAAGCTCGTCATTATAAGTTGAACAGGATAGCCTAGTGGTCAGAACATTGCGCACGCAGTTTGATGACCCGGGTCCGATTCTCGTTCGAGGAGATTTTTCCTCAGGAGTTAACATCAGTGCTGACTCCACTTTCTGCAAAAGTCCTTCGGATGAGACTATAAACCGAGGCCCCCTGTACGAACGCACGCAGGACATCTTGCACACACGTTAAATCATGTTCCGCTAGATATGTCAAGGGAGATAACCAAGTAGAGGTAAATCCTTCGTCATTTAAACAGAGTGGTTTCTCTTAGATTGTTTTCTCGAATTTGCGTGTGTGTGTGTGTGTGTGTGTGTGTGTTCACCCGCACACGCACGATGTGTTTGTGTGTGTGTGTGTGTGTGTGTGTGTGTGTGTGTGTGTGTGTGTGTGTGTGTGTTGTGGTTTGGTGCTTGTCTTGAATAGGGAATGATTCACCTTTACGCCTAACAAAGACTTAACCAATAAGCCTACACTGGTTTCACTGGCTGTTTCACAGCATGACAAACAGGAAAAGACATTTTGTGTACCAGAGGTACATTTTACAACTCGATTTGGAAAACTGCCAACAATGTTGTGATTCCATACATATATTGGTGCAATCCCATCAACAGTGTAAAGTATGTGTATCAACAATGTGTTATACACTTTTTGCTCCATGGTTTACTCCTGAATTTTCTTTTTGAAGACATCTGTTGTGACAATGCTCTTAGAAAATGTTTTTACAAATGTGCGATCAGGAAAGTTGAAGAAACATGGAAGTTTGTCTTTTTCGTCTTTTTGAAGACATCTGTTGTGACAATGCTCTTAGAAAATGTTTTTACAAATGTGCAGTGCAAGTTGAAGGAACATGAACGTATTTTTGCCTTTTTCGTCTTTTTTTAAAATTCAGTTTGTTGTATCTCTTGATTTAGAAAAGGAAATGGGGATGGATTGGCCATACGCTCTGCAAGCCTGCTTCAGATGTCACCAGGCAGGCCCTCTCGTTTGGAACCCACAAGGGAAGCGGAAAGTAGGTCGACCAAAACAGACCTGGTGCAGAGGCATTGCAGCAGAGACAAGGCAGCCGGAATGACGTGGGCCGAGCTGAAGAGGATCTCCAGAACCGAGTCCTGTTGTGGCCCTATGTTCCCACAGGAATCCACAGGCATAAGTCAAGTAAGTCATCTTTTGATTTAGCTTATTTATGACTTTTTTTCTTTTTCTTGTAGTGTTTATTGACGTGTCTGCATATTTTGTATGCGTTTGCTTATAACATTGTATAACATTTTGTGTCTGTGCTTGTGAGTGCCTGCATTTGCGTACATGTGTAAGTGCATGTGTGCTTGCACAGATGATAAATTTTTATGTCTTTTGTGTTGAATGGACCCTGACGGATGTGCAGTGGACCACATAATTGCCTTAAACAAGTCTATTATTACAACTTGCCGTCAGCACTTGAAGAGTATCAGACTTATGAATCTTGCTTATTTAAACAAATCATGTGTTGATATCCTGAAACAATATTTTGAGAACAGGGAGTATGCAGTCAAGACACGGTTCGTAGGGGCCTTAAAAGTTCTTTTAAGTCCGTATAGATGTGATTTGAGTTAAAAGAAATTTTAAGTCCTTTGATTCAACAAGTAGGTCCTTTTAAAATATCACCAGGTCATTTTAAATGCTGATTAGTCCTTTTAAGTCCTGTTGAATCAAGCAAAAGAGCATGAAACTTTGACATGGTATATCTCTTTGAATGTGCATAAATATGTGCAAAAGTAAACCTCTGAAAAAAAAGATGAGAAAAAATGAAACTCAGAAAACTAGTCAATAAAGGGAATTAACTCTTCCATGCTGATTACTTCCTGTAAAAAAGCACACGAGTGCTTATTCCATTAACCTCGATATAAAAGAATTTTAAAAATACACACACACACACAACACACACCACACACACACACACCACACACACACACACACACACACACACACACACACACACACATATATATATATATATAAGAGAGAGAGAGAGAGAGAGAGAGAGAGAGAGAGAGAGAGGAGAGAGAGAGAGAGAGAGAGGGCAGGATGAAAAAAAGTTGTGTAAACTTAATCTTTTACCCTCAATAAAGATCATTTTGACTGGCATTAACATACACCCACAACACACACACACACACACACACACACACACAACCAACACAACAACACACACACACAACACACACACACACACACACAGAGGCCAGATTTCCTTTTTTAATTAAAAAAAATAGTTAATATATTTTAATAATACCATCCCCCATCATTATCCATGTCTTTCTCTCCTTTTCTTCTTTAATCTATCAATGTTTTAATATTTATTAGTATTATTATTCTATCTTTTTATTTTCGATACTTATGTGGATACTACTACTACTACTATACTACTACTACTACTACTACACTACACACTACTATCTACTACTACTACTACTACTACTACACACACAACACACACACACATCACACAGCCCACACACACCACACACACACACACACACACAACACACACACACACACACACACACACACAACACACACATCACACACACACACACAACACCACACCACACACACACCACACACACACACACACACACACACACACAACACACACACACACACACACACACACACACACACACACACATCTTTTAACAACGTGTCCCACCCACCATAGGGCGAAAAAATGCTCTCTTTTTTTTTAAAGAAAAAAAATCGCAACTGCCGTGTTTATAACTTGCTTGCCAAGAGGGTTTTCCGGCAGTGTTTCTGATTGGTCAAGCTCATGTTACAATCCTCATCATTTCCGTGGGTTACGCGCTGAACTTGACAGGCGCTGAATCTGTTCTGCTGTATTGGAAAAGTACAACGACTGGGTTTATTTTTGTAATCAGGTAGGTTTACCACAGAAAGAGAATTGGAGGGAACTGGTTGTCAAGTCTTCATTGGGTGACCCATGGTCGCCAGACTATGGGATAGATAGATTAGATAAGTTTACCAGTGCTGTGGGCTTAGTGTGAAGTGACCTTTCAAGAAATGAACATGTATACATGTATCCATGGTTTGCCTATTAATACGAATCAGTGCAGGATTTCCGGATACTGTGACAATGTCACTGATAGTATTTGCTTTTACATAGATCACCCATGATTTGTTTTTCATACTCATTACTGTTAGATTGTTTTAGAGCCTCATACTAACTAGGTCTAAGGTAACCTGAGACTGGTTTTAAAATGCATTTATTGGTGAGCCTGTGTGTGTGTGTGGGGGGGGGGGGGGGGGTGAGTGTGCTAATGTAAATGTGAGTGTATCACTGTATGCGTGCTTGTGTGTGTGTGTGTGTGTGGGGGGGGGGGGGGGGGACGGTGGGTGTGGATGGTGTGTATGGATGGTGTGTATGTGTAGGGGGGAAGCTGTGTGTGTATACTGTGTGAGTGTGGGGGGCGGTGGGTGTGATTGTGGGGAGGGGGGGGAGGTGTGTGTGTACACTGTGGTGTGTGTGTGGTGCGTGCGTGCTGCGTGTGTGTGTGCCGTGGCGCGTGTGTGTGGTATGTTGTGTGCATGCATGTATGTATGCGTGTGCGCACACATGCTACAAATCGTAAATACCATTAATGGTGATCATATCTTTTCTAGTCAATGGTTTTTTAAGAACATTGTATCTAAACATTGGGTGTGTGTTTGATGTGTGCGAGGCCGGGGTAGAGTGTGAGTGTTTGTGACATTTTTGTTTGAAGTTATCATTTTAATGTCTGAACAAATATGAAATGTACTTATGTAGAGTATTTCGTGTGTTTGATTATGATTTGTATTTAATATGCCTGTCAGTATTGTAATTGCCCTTCAGGGATGATTAAAGTGTTTTTGACTTGACTTGACTTTGACTTGATGACATTTCAACCCCCAAGAAAATTCAACCACTGGCCTGGTATTAACTCTAAAACTGGAAGTATTATTGTAAATCTAAAGAGGAATTCTTAGTAATGAAAATGATGTGGCTTTGGAAGTATTTAACCAGAAATGTGCATCCATAAAATTAAAGTTGGATGAAGTCATTGAACTGAAATTTATCTTCTGCATTCTGGCTAAGTTGAAAAACAACCTCTGCTTTAGAGTTTTGATCAACGTTTACTGTTGGGGATTTTTTTTTTGTCAAGTAGAAGCTGGCTGTGGGAAAGACTGTTGACAGTGTTGTAGAAAAATTGATCTGTGTAAATATGGCTATATATGATTATATGCTAAAACTTGACTTGACAATGTCCATGGTTGAGGCCTGTTAAGGCCTGTTCATTGTTCTTCACATGTAATGATGTATCCACTTTCTGTTGTATGTGTGGCTAGAGCAGAAAGTGGCATAGATGTAATTATAATAAGAATTTTACCCTAGGCCAGTAGGTGGTCAAAAATAAACGGGAAGTCGGGGGGGGGGGGGGGGGGGATAACACAAGGGCATACACATGATACAGTGGGACCCACTTATAAGAAAGTGGACCAATTTTAGTTTTCTTATAAGCGGGCTTCGTTTTAAGCAGGTTTCTTATATCCGAGTACCTGAACACTGTTTTGAATTTGAATGTACTTTCTTATATAAACAAGCAAAAGTGTTTATGAGTAAATAATAGCTAATTGGACATTTCATAATGGTAAAAACATAAAAACACACCCTATCTACAATTACTCATCAAGTTTGTTGTTGCTGTTGTTGTTACTGTGTTGTTGTTGCTGATGATGATGCTGTGGTTGCTGTTCTTAATGTTATCAACTACACCAATGTGTCAAGTAACATCTTCTGAATTTGTTTTTGCTCCTTGAAGATTTCTATAGTCATTCTACTTTCAGCGATGCAGTGGTGTGTGTGTCTCTGTATGTGCAGTCTATTAATGTATAATTTATACCTAACCTAGTGTAAGTTTATTTCAGTTATGCAGTGTGCGTGTGCGCACATGATGCGCAATCTATAACACTTTTTTAAAAAAAATTATCAATAGTCCTAAGTTTACTTTCCATGATGCACTGGTGTTTAAGTTTTTTTTATATTCTTTTATTTCGAGAATCATGCAAGAAGCACTCATGTGCTTTTTTTTTTCTTTGTAACCGACTTTACCCAGGCTCTCAATCCTGCTGGGTACATAAAAAAGAATTGGTTCAGACTCTTCCATACAAAAGAAAAAAGATGAAATCAGAAATGGCTGTTTCAAAGATGTGAAAATCTCTAGAAATTGTATGGTGGTAAAACAGTATGACAATGCCCCAAAATCAAACTAACTCAATTTCAACAGTATTCCGTAATATATGCATCCTGGTGTTTCTGCTCTCTGCAAAAGTGTCTTTTTACTGGTGACCCTATAAAAGTTTTGTCCCCATATTCCAGGCACAATTTTGGGGTGGGTTACATTTTTTTTTTTAAACATCCAGTCTGTGTGTGTGTATGGAGTTTTGTAAATTTTGTCAACCGTTCCAACTGGCACACAATGGCCTACTCTTCCAAAAAGCGGAGTGGGTTTTAATGTAGGAGCAAGATGTTCTGTGTGCATTTGCACACGGCTTACAGAACATTATACTAGTATAGTCTACTTTCAGTGATGCAGTGGTGTGTGTTTGTGCTGTGTGTGCAGACTGTCCCAGGCTGAGAGACACCAGAAAGAGCAGTGCTGTGGATCCAGACGTGCCGAGTGCAGAGGTCCAAACAAACCCACGTGCTCCTCGACTTAACGTCTGGTTGAAGCACAATCAGCCTTGCTAGGCATCAGGGAGATAGATGGATCTGTAGATCTGCCTTCCCTCCATTCCTCCATCCCTCCCTCCCCTTCCTTCAAGGATGTCTGAGGACAGCAGAATGGAGCCGTTTGACTTCCTGGGCTTGCCTTATCCAGCACAGCTGCGTGTGTTCCAGATGCTTCCACCGGTGGACAGGGTTCGCCTGGCCAGCTGCTGTTCCATGCTGCTGGCTGGCTTCAGGCACTGCCCCGCCGTGTGGAGAGAGGTCACGTTGCATCTGGAGCCTGAAGGATGTGCTTCATTCGCCATCAGAGATGATCTTAAAGTAGACCGCATACTTGCCTTAAACAAGTCTATTATTAGAACTTGCGGTCAGCACTTGAAAAGTATCAGACTTGTTGTGCATCTTGTTTATTTAAACAAATCATGTCTTAATTTTCTGATACAACTTTTTGAGAACAGGCAGTATGCGGTCAAGAGCATTTGCCTGGACATCGAGGTACCTGTTTTCTATACCAGTGTGTCTAATCCAGTGCTTGTTGGTATCATCAGAAAACTATTATCATATGTGAAAAAGATGATGCGGAGACTTTCCCCTGGTGATACAGCTGTGCACATCAGGCTCCCTAGCCAACACGTGACAAAGAATTAGACAGAAGACCATTCTGGAATGCTGACACAAATTGCAGTGGACGAAAACAACTGTCTTCATGGTTTGCTCTTTTGGAGCTAAACTCAAGGACATGCTGGTCTGCTGTCAGGAAACTGACTCTGCCACTCCTTCAAGACTTTGGGCAAGAAGAGGTCACCGAGTTCAGAGTGAAAGCAGACGCAGTTCACGAGAGCGTGGCCAGCTTCACCCATCTTCAGGACCTCCACGTGAACGTCCTGAACCTGAACGACTCCCTGTTGCTGGAGCTGGCTGCCAACCCTAAGCGGCAGAGATCGCTGCAGCGTCTGGTCATCACAGGCAGGGTCGACAGAAATGACAACGTCTCCCCCTTGTCTTCAGCTGCCTGGGGCCAGCTGGCACAGGCCGCGCCCTCTCTGGCTGTGGAGTGCATGTGGTGATGCCAGTGCTGACGTTGGAAGACGTCATCAAGCCAGAGGCGCCCTTGGTCAGACTGACAGTCATTTGCCGGCAGGGACGTGTTGCTGAGGCAGCGGTGTCTTGTGGAGGATGTGCCGGAGCACAGCCAGACGCTGGACTACCTGCACCTGGTGGTGGACGACCCCAGCTTGGGGCTGTGCCGAGGCCTGAAGGACGCGCTGCTCGCCTGCCCCAGGCTGCGCCACTTGGCGCTGGGCATCCGCATCACGGACCACCACCTCCTGCAGTTGGCCCGCGACTCCAGGCCCTGGAGAACCTTCACCTTCGACCCCTCGCGTGTCGTGCCCTGCCACAGCTACTTTCAGGGTAACGGAGACGTCGCATCGTCTCATCGTCGTCCTCCTCCGAACGGCAAATGTCTACGCATGAGGAGAGACTGGGAGCTGTGGAGAGCAGCCTTGAGAAAGCCTTGGGCTTTGTGACCAAGGACTGTAGAACATTCCAAGAGTTTTGGGAAAAATCATTGTCGTGTGATGTACCTAACCTGTTAGGTCTCCGCGAATTCGGTGGAGAATTCGCTGATATCTACGAAAAGTAAAAAAAGCCAAGGAAAAAAGAGGAAGAAAACTCTATGACCAGCTGTAAGGGATGTAACTTTCATGCTGGTTACTTCCCTTGACATGGCGAGTCATCAGTAGGTAGCAAGTGACCTGTCTGGGTTAAGCAGCAAATCCGGACTAAGAGGGTTAAAGTAGGGTTTGTTGGCCAGTGTAGTGAACAGGGTTTGTACTAGTCACTCTTCAAAGTTCTTCAAAGTCCTTCATTTTTGGATCCCTGTTTCAAAGCCTTGTAAGTCCTTCAAATCAGACATATGCCTCCAGGTGCTTAAAAAAGTGTAAATTTCACTGTAGATTAAGAGAGAGATCAGGCATGGTACATCTCCATGTATTTGTGGAAATTCCAGAAAAGCAAAAAAAGAGAAGAAAAAGAAAAAAAAAAAACCACAAACATAGGTTAAGGGATGTAACTCTTCCATGTCGATAACTTCCCTTCTCCGCTTTATGTGGCAAGTTATCACCAGCCTAGGTAGCAAGTGAACTTTTTCTGTTGAAAGACGGGGCCATGTGTCCAACAATGGGTGTCGGTTTCATGATAGGGATGGACCAGTAGCTCTAATACAGGGCAGGAAGGGGGAAAGTGGCTGGGGGTGGGGGGCTTTCAGTTTCACTGGCTGTTCCACAGCATGACAAATAGGAAAAGACATTTTGTGTACCAGAGGTCATTCGCTTTCTATATTTATTTCCTAAGAACATTTTACAACTCGATTTGAAAAACTGCCAACAATGTTGTGATTGCATACATATATTGGTGCAATCCCATCAACAGTGTAAAGTAAGTGTAAAGTAATCCTTCCCCTGCCTTTCTTTTCCCACAGAGGTGGCAAAAGAAAGGCAGGGGAAGGATTATTGTAGTTTTCATTTTTGTAATGTTTAACTCATTTGGCTCTGACAGTTTTCTCCCCTGCTATTACATCCTGGCTTAGGATTAGGGAAAAAAAGGCACCCCAAAAAAGATATTGCAAGTTAGGAAATACCATTTTAAGACTTATTTGATAATAAACTGAATAAGTTGGTGTCAAAGTACAAAGATTCTTACTTTGATAGTTCAGTTAGTAGAAGAGCATAAAAAGTACCCTAATTTTACTTCCAAAAAAAAAATCGCGCACAACTTTAGACTGTATCCCAGGAAGAGCAAGGAGGTGAAACAAGTCTGTCAGTGCTGAGAATAATACAAACAATGGTTGAAATTCATCTTAGATGAAGATGATAGACACTAGGATGTGGCATTATGCACGTATGATTAAGGAAAATATGTCAAAAGGGGGCGTAGCATTCTTGTGGCACGTGGAGGCCAGGTGATCCAGAACTGGGTGGAACACGAGGAAAATGACTAAAATAGCTATGCCAGTCATGAAGCATGAACAGTAAAAACTCATACCCTTTCATACCTAGATTCAATCTATCTGCCGATGGCTGCCGCTCTTTCTCTATTTCTGGCCCATCAATCTGGAATGACCTCCCTCATTCCCTTCAGCAAAAGCCTACATATGACACTTTTAAATCCAACCTCAAGATGCACTTGTTTCAGACCTAAGATTTTTGCCTTCTGTTTCCATCTCCTATTTGTCCCTGCCTTCAACATCTGAAAACCCCTTCACCATGCCAAAGTGTATAACCTCTGTGGGTGTTAGTGTTGTGTGTGTGTGTGGTGTGTGTGTGTGTGTGTGTGTGTTGTTGTGTGTGTGTGTGTACATTTGAATTTGCTAAAATTATTTATTGTTATTGGTTGCTTGTGTGTTGTGTGGGTTGAGTGCAAGCGCTTTGATTTGTTTTTGCAAGATAAAGCACTATATAAATTCCATGAATTATTATAATTATTATTAAGTGTATCAACAATATGTTATACACTTTGTGCTCCATGGTTTACTCCTGAATTTTCTTTTTGAATACTTCTGTTGTGACAATGCTCTTAGAAAATGTTTTTACAAATGTGCGATCATGAAAGTTGAAGAAACATGGAAGTTTGTCTTTTGAAGACATCTGTTGTGACAATGCTCTTAGAAAGTGTGTTTACAAATGTGCGATGCAAGTTGAAGGAACATGAACGCATTTTTGCCTTTTTTTTTATTTAATTTGTTGTATCTTTTGATTTAGTTTATTCATGCCTTTTTTCTTTTTTTGTAAATGTTTATTGACTTGTATGCATATTTTGTATGCCTTTGCTTATAACATTGTATAACATTTTGTGTGTGCATGTGTGTGTGCCCGCACTTGCATACATGTGTGAGTGCATGTGTGCATGCATAAATGATAAGTTTTTATGTCTTTTGTGTTGAATGATCTCAAGAACACTGTATTCCTACATTGGAATATGTGCGTGTACATGCTTGGTGCTGTGTGTGTGTGATATTTTTTATTTCAAGAAGTTTTCTTGGAATGGAAATGTAGCTTTCTTGTCTCTTTTGAAATTATGATTTGTATCAAAATGCCTGTCAGTATTGTAATTGCCCTTCATGGGGGATGTTTTTAATTTAGACTTTAATTTAGAATTTGTTTTTGACTTGTAGATCTACTTTCTTAGACAACTCCCTCCCCTTAAAACTTAAGAGCTAATGTTTTGCACTGATTTATTAAGGGGTGGGGGGGTTCTATGTTTTCTGGCTGTAAAGAAAACATGGTTGAAATTAAGCTTTTTGTGTTAATGTGTTTTAAAAGCATATTGCAACCAACGCATCATTGTGGTCTGAGATATTTTTTAGATGATGTTGGGGGGTGAATTCAAAAACAAACAAAGGTGAAAAACTTTGGTGTGGTATTGTCAAACTTTGATGAAAAGCGATCAATACAATACAATGAGCATGTCAAAAATAAACTGAAACACCACCAATGCCTTTGTTTGGAGCTCTTTTTATGACTGACTGTGTTTTTACCGTAGAGATGTTTACAAATGTAGAGCGTGTGCTCAAGATCTCAGATGCACATAGGGCCTATAGCCTACACCTTTTATCTGTACTTCTCTCTCTCTCTCTCACTCTCTCTCCCTATTTGTCTGTTTCTCTCTCTCTCTCTCTCTCTCTTACACTGAAATGATTTCAATCAGTCCATGAAATATACATGAACAACTCTCAGACACACTCACTGATTCAGACGTTTTCAAATTACTGTCAAAAATAAAACCAGCATTGACAAGATATGCACTACTTAAAGTAGGTAGTGTAGTGGCCTACAAGCATACACACGAAATAAATTATTTGAATGCATATATATATTAATGTGTGGTTATTCACTGAAAGGGGCCATCACATGTGTGCCCTGCACTGAAGTGAGCACCTTTACTTGTGGCAACCGTTTGCCATGCCAAAGTCTCATCAAGACTCTCTTGAATCTATTATATTCATTCATTCTTTCTTTTATATCCATGACAATGGTGCTTTTTTTACAGCTTTCCCGTGTGTACGCAATTTTGTAAATTTTATTTGTTCCCAACCGGCACACAATGGCCTACTCTTACGAAAAGCGGAACAGGATTTAAATGTGCGCAAGATGTGTGTTCGTTTGCACATGGGGCCTCGGTTTATAGTCTCATCCGAAGGACTTTTGAGAAGAGTCTAGTCAGCAATGATGTTAACTCCAGGGGAAAAATTCCCCTCGAACGGGAATCGAACCTGGGTTGTCAAATTGTGAGCGCAATGTTCTGACCACTAGGCTATCCCATCTCTAGTCAGTGATGTTGTCCACCCTACCTCTTCTTCTATTTTCCTGGACTGTAGCTGGCAAGATTATCCTTGAAAGGCTGCCCCACGGATGCTATAGCTGAGTGGTTAAGACCATTCATTTTGATTTCAATCCCCTGGGTCCATGATGTCCTGAGTTTGAATCTCAGCTGTGGCATCTGGAGATAGGCCTGGGGGAGATTATGAAATACTGAGTAATAAATAATACAAGAGAGAACATGTTCACATGAAGCAAACATTTTCTTCCACGTTCTCTGATGCATGCGCATCTTTTCTTTTTCATTCCTCTCCTCACAGGTAGGTTGATCATAAAAAACTGACAAATGCGCTGGAGTTCAGAATTAAGGGTGGGATTTTTAAGATCTAGGTCAACTTCCTGTGCAGACCTGTTAATTAATGCCTTAGTTTCCTCTGTGTATATATATCCACATGCAGAAGATCAAATACGCATGTTAAACCTCCCAAAATTCATGTCATCATTTCATGGGTTATGGGAACGCAAATCTACGCAGCATGCAATCTGTGCAATAAAATGCGCTGCTATTAAGTCAGAATATGTCAGCTGATGCCAGCAGGCAGACCTCCTGCAGAGATTTTAATTTTTTTATTTTATACCACTTTATGTCACGGCAGATTTCTCTGCGTGAAATTCGGGCTGCTCTCCTCTGGGGGAGCACGTTGCCACAAATGCAGCGCCTACCCTTTCTTTTTTCCCCCTCAGGGATGGTGTCTGAACATGACATGTGTGCATGCTGTTTTTTTAAAAATATAATTTACAAGCAAATAGATATGATATAAGCAAAGGAGAAGACTGAACATTGTGCATCCCACCCAATAAGGGAACAGAGAGAGAGAGAGAGAGTCTTTTATTTCAAGGACAATGGAATAAGCACTAGTGTACTTTTTTTACATCCAGTCCCTGTGTGTATGCAGTTTTGTAAATTTTGTCATCCATTTCCACTAGCACACAATGGCCTACTCTTCTGAAAGATGGAACAGGTTTTAATGCGTGATGGAGGTAAGTTTATGTTTGGTCCCAAAGAGCATGGGTTCGGTTTTATCAGCATTCAGCTGTAACTTGTTCTGAGTCATCCAGTTTTGAATGCCCTTTTATTTAGTTATTTACTTATTTATTCTTTTATATCAAGGATAATGGAATAAGCACTCATGAGCTTTTTTTCATCCAGTCCCCGTGTGTATGCAGTTTTGTAAATATTGTCATCTGTTCTCACCGGCACACAGAGAGTGGAGTCAGCACTGATGTTAACTCCAGGGGAAAAATCCCCTCGGACGGGAATCAAACTCGGGTCATCAAATTGCAAGTCCAATGTTCTGACCACCCACATGAATTTCTTTATTTGTGAGATAATAAATGTGAGAATTGTGAAGATTGTTTCTGGTAATTCTAGTAATGCACTTCTAGTAGTTCACACATACTGTGAAAAAAACAAACACACAAAGTGTTTCTAGAAATATGTGTGTGTGTGTGTGTGTGTGCATAAGCGCGCATATGCGTGCGTGCGTGTGAGTGAGTGTGTGTGTGTGTGTGTATTTCACTCACAGCCATACGCACATATTCCTCACAAAAAACTATTTTTACAAAAAGCCAATGGTATTTTACTCAGCATTTCTAATGTTATTCTTTTTTAAACTTAAACTTGACATCCAGAAGTTGACACAGTCTACGATCTTAAGCGCATTTTCCCCCACTCATGGTGACCAGCAAATGGTCATTTCATAAAATTTACCAAAATAGGCCAGAAATTTGAATAACTGAATGTACTTATTAACTTTTTTATATACTGATTTATTTTGTTACCCAAAGATAATAATGCACAGTTCGATTTACATACTGAATTTCTGTGGTAAATCCCTATCTCCGAATGTTACACACACATTAAGTTAAGGTACAACTCTTCCTTTATTTTTCCAATCACATACGCATTACCTCATTTCAATTCAAGACAATGATGTTCTCAACTTTTTTCCTTTCTGGCCTTAATTACTAGCAGGAAAAGTGCATATATTTCAGAGTATAAATAGATTTTAAAATATACGGATAAAAATATATTAGTACAAGAGATAAAAGTCAACAAAATATTAGGAAGTATATCAATATAAAATTCTGCAGACTTGATTATATATAATAAAAAAAAAACCGCGAACGAAGAATAACGAACATCACATAAGAACTGTTACAAATGCCATTCAATCACAAATCAGGATACCTGCTACAGCATTCATATCACATACAGAAACACTGGGAGCTCTCCAATGCCCACAGTGATGGCAGTGAGTTTTCAAGACTAAACATTACTTTGGCACACAGAAAGCTAGCAAAAACAGACACTAACATGTCCTCTGCTGTTCTTACCAATTAAACAACAAGAAAATGTTAAGTAGTTTACCTATGCAATTCTGAACAAACTTACAAAAACTTAATTTTGCTTCCTAAAAGTCACCATGATTAGACATGCATGAAAATGATATTCAGTCTTGTTTCAAACACATTTCTATTAATCTCTCGCTGCATATAATAATCCATGTATACCAGTTCTATGATAAAACAAAATATGCATTATTGAACTGTAGATTTTTGTGGCTGTTTTTCCTTTTACTTGTGGTGACTAAAAATTTTTTTTTTTAATTGAAAAAAAAACAGAGAAGAAAGCTTGTTGGTGTACTAACAGGTCTGATATTGCGATCTTTAAATTTGAGCAGTGTATAAATTATCCATTGTGGATATTCTGATATCAAGACCTGCAGCAGTTCCTTTTTTGAAAAAAGATTTGTGTGTTTAAAATTCATTAAGGATAAGTTCTATAAAGAAAAAAATCTCTGCTGTAGGCATACAGATATGTCACACTCCCTCACAAACACCTACACCTTTCAATGATCTAAACTCTTTAATCATAATGCTAACATCTGAGAAAAAAAAAGACTAGAGTTTCTACCAATTCCTTGAAGACAAAAACACCATGATATTCATAGGCAGAGCTTAAACAAGCACCCCAACATTCTCGCAACAAATATGGTTTACATGGTTTGTTTAACATGTAGGTAGAATGTCAGCATTCGTGAACAAAACTTTAAGAGAAAAAAAATGCTTGTAAAACCCTAAAGCTTTAAAAACAATGATGATACAAGTGTCTAAAAACAAACACACAAACATGCCATTCATTTTCTACTATTACAAATGTACAAGAAGAACAAGTTAAGGTAAAGATGGTATTACTTTTACAGGTGTAATTTGAGGGTGATCTTCAGTGATGTCATATATGCATTCCTGTTTTCATACTCCTAGTCCTTTCTCCCTCCCCCTTTTTTCACTTTCTTTGTTGTGACTATCGAATGCACGCATGATTTAGCCTGAGATATGTTCATTTGAATAAATATAGATCAGTATAATTATGTGCATGTATATGCATACAAATGAATAGTGGTGCATGCCTAATTTATCTCTTTCTGGATGCACTGTCATTTGAATATTCCAATGGGAGCTATGTTAAAGTGGGATGGTATTTTTCCTTTTCGTTGTTGTTGTTGTTAGGGGGTGGGTGGGGTTTTTTGGCAAAGGCAAATCTAAACATCAACATAAGTCTACATAAAAGATTCGTTGTTTTTTTTTACTACTGTCAGTCATGTGCTGGGCAGTACATGATTGTTTTCATCTGCCCCTGTCTATATTCAAACTAGCGTCTGAAATGAATGTTTGATTTACTCGTTGAAAACACTGAAGACTATGACATGACTCTGCAGAGAGATTAAAACACTACTGACTTTTTACATCTTGGTTAAACTCTACAATACACTGCATCAACTAAAAGCAATAACAGATCCACGTCTAACAGATAAAACTCGCAACAGTTCGTTGCACAGCTCAACAGCATAGCTGACTGATCAATTCACTGTTACAGAACCCATGATTACACAGCACAACATAAACCAGCTATACAGAACACTACATACGGCAAATAAGGACGCATTACGGCAAGACACTTACATAGATCCATACACAATGGAGTGGATTAACTACACGTCATTTCACTGTTAACAAACGTGACTGTATTGCAGATCATTACGCAGGTTGATATCACTAAACTGAAAAGCTTGAACAATGAAACCTCTTGCCACACTTGGTGTCAAACAGCTAGAATCCAAGGAACAGGACAGCCACAAAGACAGGAGAGATATAAAAAAAAACCCCACAAAAAAACAACACCACAGAAGGACTCCTCACTCATTCACAATTATTTGACGTTAGCGTAGGTGAAGAAGGCTGGGCCTGTGCTATAGTCTTTGATGCACACTTGACATCGGCTGACGCGGCGACGTAAATCGCCCGCTTTGAGCGTTTCTTGTAGGGGCATTCTGAACTGGTCGTTGCGCTCTATCGTGGACAGCCAGAAGCTACAAGAAACAGACCAAGTCATCGCTTTAGTTTGATACACACACACACCCCTCACACACACACACACACACACACACACACACACACACACACACACACACACACACACACACACACACACACAGAGGAAAGGAACAGCAGACAAAATGACAATTTGTAGGTATGGGTATATGTATTTGCATCTGCTATAGCTTCTCTCCTCTCTCACTCAGCTCTCTCTTCCTCTCTCATTCTCCTCTCTCTCTCTCTTTTCTTTCTATCTCTCTTCTCTCTCTGTAACTGTAGTTTAATGGAGAGAAACAGGTTCCTCCAGGTGTGACTTGTTCAATAAAAAAGAAAATATATCAAACACGCATTACTGACTCACCTGGTGGAGGTGGCATAGTAATTGCAGGTGCCGCGGCCATGACACTCAATGAAGGGAGAAGATCTGAAGTCTTCCAAGCAGGACCCTGGAGAGTTCAGTCCCTGGCCTGATCCATGGGAGCCTGCTCCAGTGCCCTGATGAACACACACACGCACATGAGTGCTTATTCCATTATCGATATAAAAGAATAAAATACATAAAATAAACACACACACAGAGTGAAGTCTCCTCTCTCTCTCTCTCTCTCTCTCTCTCTCTCTCTCTCTCTCTCTCTCTCTCTCTCTCTCTCTCTCACTCACACACACACACACACACACACACAACCACACACACCACACACACATACACACACAAACACACGCACGCACGCACGCACGCACGCACGCACGCACGCACGCACGCACGCACGCACACACACACACACACACACACACACACACACAAATCACATAGAGAAAAAAATGCTTGCCTGCAACTGTGATCACTCAACAGAAAAAAATGCGTGGACATAGCTTCTTCTTCTTTGTCAAACACTTGGACAACCAGTATTGCTGTGTGTCATGTGAGTAAAAATGCACTGCACTGCCATTATGTGGCTGACTTCTGGGTGTGGGAGAAAACTGTCACTGTTAAGCCTCTGGGGAAGAAAAGGTAGGAGAATGGCAGGAAAATGGACAAGAAAAGATGACAAAGAAAAAGAAACAAGGTAAAAACAAACAAGGATAAAAAAAAAAGAGAGAATTCTAGCACAAAATTTCCAGAAGATGGGGGTGGCATTAAAAAAAATTTATACTGAAAGGCCCCAAGCAACCCTACAGGGGATGGAGATGGGTCATTCTGGCAGGCATTTAGAACATCTGAAAAAAGGGGGGAGGAGGAAAGGGGGGAAGGGGGGTGCTTTCCTGCAAAATGTCATTCAGAGATAGCTCATTCTGGCAGGCATTTAGAACACTGAAAAAGGGGAGGGTATTTCCTGCAAAAGTGAGGTATCTCTACACAAAATGTCATCAGTGATAGCTCATTTTGGCAGGCATTTAGATCACTAAAAAAGGGGGAGTGCTTTCCTGCAAAAGTACGTATCTCTACACAAAATGTCATCAGAGATGGCTCCTTCTGGCAGGCATTTAGAACACTGAAAAAAAGGGGGCGAGGAAAGGGGGGGGGGAGGGGTGCTTTTCTGCAAAAGTGAGTATCTCTACACAAAATGTCATCAGAGATGGCTCCTTTTCACTGACAATAAGAAGTGGTCGACACTTACGACCAGGAAGCTGTAGCCGATCCAGACTCACTCCACCCCACAGGGCAGTCAGGAATGGTCATGGTCTGGCTGTGGACTGCCATCACCTGTAACAACACAATGACATCACCTGTAATGACACAATGACATCACCTGTAATGACACAATGACATCACCTGTCACAATATCACCTGTAATGCACAATGACATCACCTGTAACAAACATCTATGAACTGCATCACCTGTAACAACACAATGACATCACAATGAATATGGACTGGGCATCACCTGTAACAACACAATGACATCACCTGTAACAACACAATGAATCACCTGTATCAACACAATGACATCACCTGTATCAAACCAATGACATCACCTGTAACAACAATGACATCACCTGTAACACACAATATCACTGTAACAACATAATGACATCACCTGTGACAACACAATGACATCACCTGTATCAACACAATGACATTACCTGTAACAACACAATGACCACCTGTAACAACACAATGACATCACCTGTAACAACACAATGACATCACCTGTAACAACACAATGACATTACCTGTATCAACACAATGACATCACCTGTAACAACACCATGACCACCTGTAACAACACCATGACATCACCTGTAACAACACCATGACATCACCTGTAACAACACAATGGCATCACCTGTAAACACAATGGCATCACCTGTAACAACACCATGACATCACCTTACAATGACATCACCTGTACAATGACATCACCTGTAACAACACAATGACATCACCTGTAACAACACAATGACATCACCTGTAACAACACAATGACATCACCTGTACAATGACATCACCTGTAACAACACAAATATCGATTGTCATCACCTGTAACACCACAATCTATGGATTGTCATCACCTGTAACAACACAATGACACACCTGTAACAACACAATCTATGGATTGTCATCACCTGTAACAATACAATGACATCACCTGTAACAACACAATCTATGGATTGTCATCACCTGTAACAACACAATGACCATGGATTGTCATTCCCTGTAAGAACACAATCTATGGATTGTCATCATGGATTGTCATCACATGTAACAACACAATCTATGGATTGTCATCACCTGTAACAACACAATGACCATGGATTGTCATCCCTGTAAGAACACAATCTATGGATTTTCATCATGGATTGTCATCAAATGTAACAACACAATGACTGGATTGTCATCACATGTAACAACACACTCTCCCTCAGTGACACAGTGGTGATATTGATGACAATTTTTTTTTTCCTTTGCTTGAACTCCGAGGTTCACCAATGGTAAGATTTTGCGTATGCAACAGTTTACCCACCATGAAGGTAGCTGCATTCCAATTTCAGGGATGATGTCAAAACACGACACCAGTTTGCATGCCATTTTGTCAGTTTTGTCATGGCAAATACCTACTCTTCCAAAAAGCAGAATGGGTTTTAACATGTGCACAAGAACCATTCTTCAGCAAAACTTATTTTGTTACCAAAATATTACACTTAACATCCAAATTACTGACAAAGGGATGATGTCTTAATATGACAGCAGTGTGCATGCATTTGTTAAAAAATGGATTTCTTGACACTCATTCTTACTGGCATGAGTGGCCTACTCTTCCGAAAGGCAGAACAGATTTTAACATGTGTGTACAATGTTGTACATGCATTAGAACATGGAGCCTCAGATTACAGTCTTATCCACAGAGCTTTTTGGAAAAGTGGAGTCATGTTACCTCCTGGGGGGAAAATCCCAAAGAACAGGTGTCTTGGAAGTAGCTCAATGCCGGGCCATTGAACCACAACCACAACACT
>CM060335.1:48315345-48327845 GCA_030674155.1 Stramonita haemastoma
AGTAGGCCATCATGTGGCGGTGGGAGCAGATGACAAGATTTACACAACTGCATACACACGGGGACTGGATGAAAAAAAGCACATGAGTGCTTATACCATTATCCTCGATATAAAAGAATAATAAAAAAAAAATTTTTAAACATTTTAATAAAAAAAAACAGTCTGTGTCATGGCACTGACACACAAGCCTACACAGTTTCCTTACCGAGTGAAGAAGATTCCAGGCCCAGCTCCGATAGACCCGGACACACCTGGGTCGCCTCTTCGGCCTCTGTTTCCAGGTAGGCCAGGTAATCCACTCTGTCCCCGACGACCAGGGTTTCCAGGCAAACCAGGCTGGCCTGGCCGCCCAGGGAAGCCATCTTCACCTCGCCGCCCAAACAGCCCAGAGGGACCAAAAGCCCCATCCTCACCTGTACACAGCAAAGCCAGGGATTTCTTCAACAAATAGCCCTTTAAAAGTCATTCGGATGAGACTATAACCGAGGCCCTGTGTGCAAATGCACGCAGAACATCTTGCACACACGTTAAAAGCCCGTTCCGCCTTTCAGAAGAGCAGGCCATCATGTGCCGGTAGGAACGGATGACAAAATTATTATAAAAAAAACCCAGCATGCACACAGGTGTCGTGTTTAGACACCATCCCTGATGAAAAATCAGGGGGTTGGAGTCCCAGGGCGGCTCGGGGCTGTAGGCTATATGGCAATGTTCTGGCGGCTCCTGCGACGGTACTGGAACCATTTGTATAGGTCATTGCCTATCCAATGGATCATTCCAGTGGCGTGGAGAGGGGGGGTCTGCTGCATGGGTAACAGCTTGCCCTCCATACTTACCTACCCAGGCTTTGTGCTCTAAAGACTAGAGCGCAACTCCATAGTCTTCCGAGACTGATGGGTGCCTACTAGCCCTTTGAATCTATGCTAAAGGTCAGTTTCCCCCACTTTCAGGTCCTCTCAGCTGCTAATTAATCCATCATCCCATCCCAGCCAAGGTGGGGTCACCTGATGCTAACTATAGCAGGAACTGACCACCACACTTGGACTAGGTAAAAGGAAGAGGCATGCTAAATTTCGCACTCTTGACTGAGTGATGTTGGATTTGCTTACTGTGCGTTATAGCTGAGTGGTAATGACCATTTCACTGCAACCCATGGGTCCATGAAGTCATAGGTTTGAATCTAAGTAACAGCGCCATGTCAATTAAGGATAGGGATTTTTCTGATCTCCCAGGTCAACTTCAAGAGCAGATTTGCCAGTGCCTTCCCTTAGTAGCAATATGTAAGCTAAAGGTCCCATAATTAATGTTGGCGGTAGGTAGGTTACAGAAACCTGAACATGCCCAGCCAGCATTCTGCATAAAACTAATGAGCTCCTCTGAACTTGGAATGTGTCAGCTGAGGCCAGCTGGCAGACCTCTTGCAGAGTGACAAGCACAGGAGAAGACAGGCACCACACACCCACACACCCATTAATAGAACACAGAGAAGAAGAGCGAATCTCAGCTGATTCTGAAAGTAAAGTTGGTTAATTCTGAAGCCTTTTGGTGCTATCCTTGTTTTGTTTTTAAACTGTGGTCCTTTTCAGTTTTACAAGCTGAGCAAGTAAGCAAAGCAACTAAAGAAGAAATTATCATCCACCATGGCACCCTGGTTGATTACCGCGTTGGATTTGTGGAGAAGGATCATGGGTTTGAATCCCAAAAGACAAAACATTTTTTTCAGGCTCCTGCTGGCTCCTATACAGAGTTTGCTATGGGCTGGCTCATTGGAAAGACTGGGACCACATGGTCAAGCATCATCCACTTTATGGATACAAATTTACAATTTCTGCTAAAATCACTTGAACAACATACACAACAGGTGTCAGTATTTCTCAGGCCTAGTTGACACCCAGGCATATTATGACAGAATGCATGTTGTAAAGTCCTAGTGTATTGTCAAAGCTAAATCATTACATCATCAACATCGCCACTGATGACCGTTCAATAAAAAAAAAAGAATAAATTCTGAGCTTTTGATACAGCGAAGTAAAATTCCTTCATCCACTGTCCTTGTGTAACTGGGGACAGAGGTCAAATCTTAGAAACATGAGTGCTTCCAAGACTTAACTTTAACTCACTGGATCCTACTGGGGAATCAAGCAAAAATAATCACAGAACACATGAAGGTATTATTCACAGTTTTGGTGCAAGATTTACTACATCTGTGCAACAACTGAACCTGAGTAATTCTTTTTCACTAGCCATGAAATCCTAAGGTATCCTTACTTGCTTGAAAACTGTACCAGTTAGAGCTTTCTAACATGTTTTACTGTGTACAGCAGCCATTTTCACAGGCTCAAGTCAAAACAAGAGAAATGAAGCGCAGCCATGTTGGCACTTTCCTACCTAAGATTTGATACATTGAAATATGTCTAACAACTTCTGTTCAGTCCATCTGAATTACAAAAAATATATATGTATATAAATTTGGGAGACTCTAGGGCATGTGTGACAATGTTTGCCAATTTTAAGCATACATCTTAATCCTCTCGCATTCGGATTCTCTCAACACAAATTGCCCCTAGATTTCGCATTCCATCATGAAATCAGGTCAGGCACACATGCTCGCTGGCCTTTTCCTCCTTCTAAGTACATACCAGCAGCTTTAATTACTTCCAGACTCTCAGCAGGCTCTGTGCTTCTAGCCTGATACAGCTTTGACATATGGAAGCAATCAGTGATGGTCACAGCCTGATGGAAATCTACTGTGTGTAAATCCTGGCAAATCCCAGTTCGGGGGGCAATTATTCAATCCCAGCAAATCCCGGTTTGGGACTAAGACGATTAATTGAAAACTGAGAAACAAAAATTACACTTTTTGTACACCACGTGCCATCTGACCAGCTTTGTGATAAGAAGCGTTCTACACTTACCTTGGTCTCCATTGACCCCAGGCCTTCCATCAAACCCAGGTGTGCCTGGAACGCCACGTTCACCTTTCGGGCTCTGGATGGTGAAGAATGGTGGGAGGGAGCCCTCTGGGCCTTGGTCACCTGAAGAATGGCAGTGACAATTTTTAAATGATCACTGAATGCTAGCTTTGTTCTATGTGTACATAAATATCAAAGAGTGTGTGTGTGTGTGTGTGTGTGCGTGTGTGTGTTATAGTGTGTGTGTGTGTGTGTGTGTGTGTGTGTGTGTGTGTGTGTGTGTGTGTTATAGTGTGTGTGTGTATGTGTGTGTGTTTCACTCACAGGGATATGCACATATTCCTCACCCTCAATATGCTGGCCTCAAAAGAATCTTAGGTCCCTGACACCTCGCTTTCCAACGACCACATGGCTATAGGAACACCTGTACTGATGCCACAACTGTTGATAACCATGAGATCTACACTGGTCAGAGGGGAGGAGAAACAAAGGAAAACATTGGTCAGCATGTGTACGGTTTATTTTTATTTATTTATTTATTTATTCTTTTATACCGAGGATAATGGAATAAGCAATCATGTTTTTTTACATCCAGTCCCTGTGAGTATGTAGTTTTGTAAATGTCATCTGTTCCCACCAGCACATGATGGCCTACTCTTACGAAAAGCAGAACAGGATTTAACGTGTGCACAAGATGTTCTGTGTGCGTTCGCACATGGGGCCTCAGTTTATAGTCTCATCCGAAAGACTTTTGGGGGGAGTGTAGTCAGCACTGATGTTAACTCCAGGAGAAAAATCTCCTTAACGAGGAACCGAACCCGGGTCATCAAATAGCGAGCACAATGTTCTGATCACTAGGCTATCCCATCCCAGTGCTGCAGCCAGGTGAATCTTTTTCCAATTATTTGGACATGACCATGCTGACCACCCAGATGGGCAGTTTATGTGTCATCTGGGGGATAGGCCCACTGGTCATTTGTGTCAGGCATCGGTCAGTTAGGCTATGGGTTGCAAGGAGCCTGTTGAATGGTTTACTGTAAATTTGATTTTTTTTTTTTTTTATTGAGAGTTGAAAAGGCTGTGCTTTGGATCAATTTTCTGATAGGCTATTTGCATGATTGCCTTAGATGTTTTGCAGTTTGGGAAGAATGATTGAAATGTTTATTTGGAATGGGTTGACTATGTGGATAGCCACGCCAAAAACACTTTAATCATCCCATGAAGGGCAACTACAATACTGACAGTCATATTGATAAGAAACATAATAACAAAAGACACAAGATAGCTACATTTCATATGGGTTCAAGCATTCTAAGATAGCCTTAAATACCACGCCATGTTGATGACACCCACTGTTTTCTTTGTATCATTTTAATTTTTTTAGATGTTCCTTTTCGTCTGTACAGCCTCCACATCTCTGTCCCCATCTAAATGGACTCACAAACACCTTCCACATAAAACCAGTTCGTATTCATGTTCATTTACAATACCTCTCCAGGGGCGGGATAGCCTAATGGTTACATTGTTGCACTACCAGCTCTTACAGCCCACAAAGGAGTGACTCAGTTTGCCTAGAGCAGAGACTTACCTCTGCGGCCTTTGATGCCAGGTACACCCTCAAAGCCGGCGAAGCCTGGCTCTCCCTTGAAGCCTTTCAGACCTGGGAAACCTGGCTGACCATCTTGACCATTTCTACCAGGTAAGCCCACAAATCCTGGCACACCTGGCTCACCCTGTTATAAGAACAGACAAAGAAAAAACACTTTCACACCTGGTTCACCTAGTTACATGAAAAGACAAAAAAAACCCACTTTTACACCTGGTTCACCTTGTTATAAGAACAGACAAATAACACTTTCACACCTGGTTCACCTTGTTATAAGAACAGACAAATAACACTTTCACACCTGGTTCACCATGTTGTAAGAACAGACAAATAACACTTTCACACCTGGTTCACCTTGTTATAAGAACAGACAAATAACACTTTCACACCTGGTTCACCTTGTTATAAGAACAGACAAATAACACTTTCACACCTGGTTCACCTTGTTATAAGAACAGACAAATAACACTTTCACACCTGGTTCACCTTGTTATCAGAACAGACAAATAACACTTTCACACCTGGTTCACCTTGTTATAAGAACAGACAAATAACACTTTCACACCTGGTTCACCTTGTTATAAGAACAGACAAATAACACTTTCACACCTGGTTCACCATGTTGTAAGAACAGACAAATAACACTTTCACACCTGGTTCACCTTGTTATAAGAACAGACAAATAACACTTTCACACCTGGTTCACCTTGTTATACGAAAAGACAAAGAAAAAACACTTTCACACCTGGTTCACCTTATAAGAACAGACAATTAACACTTTCACACCTGGTTCACCTTGTTATAAGAACAGACAAAAAACACTTTTACACTTGGCTACCCTGCTATAAGAAAATACCAAACCCCAAAACAAAACAAAAACCCAAACATTTCAAAACATTTTAACGCATCTTTGATAGTGTAAAACAATATTATGAAGAAAAAAAAATAACGAAAAACTAACAGCAATCAAACATTTAGAAAATCAACAACATCGTGATGTAACACCCAAACATAACATTTTTCAAGTTGTGATCAAGAATATAAGTCCCAAAAGGTGTAACATGTTTGAGAGAGAGAGAGAGAGAGAGAGACACAGAGACACAGAGAGAGAGAGACAAACAGACAGACAGTCAGACACAGACAGACAGACAGAGAGAGAGAGAGAGAGTGTGTGTATGTGTGTGTGTGTGTGTGTGTGTGTGTGTGTGTGTGTGTGTGTGTGTGTGTGTGTGTGTGTGTGCGTGCATGCGTGTGTGTGCGTGCGTGTGTGTGTGTGCATGTGTGTGTGTGTGCATGTGTGTGTGTGTGCGTGTGTGCATGCGTGCGTGCGTGTGTGTGCGCGTGCATGTGCGTGTGCACACAACCAACACCTTGCCTAGGATGCTGCTGCCTTACCTCTCCACCCCTGAATCCATCTTCACCTTGCCGGCCAGGTAATCCTGATGACCCTGGTCTTCCTGGGAATCCTTTCATCCCCTCCAGGCCAGGTAGGCCAGGTAGTCCGTCCATACCTTTGATGCCACGCCGTCCTGTGCCCAGCAAGACAGAATCACGCTTTGAATCAATGGGGATCCATTTTGAAAGTGGTTTTTTTTGTTTGTTTGTTTTTTTCCTCACGTTATTTGCAGTTTTCATTTAGTCCTTCCAGCCATCCATCAAGATTGTATGATGTGTCATTGTAGTCTCTAGTTCATGGACAATTAATATTTTGTTGGAGTTGTCATGGTCTGGTAAATAAAAGTTGTGTTATTCCTTCTTCTCACTTGCAGACTCTTGCTTTTGATTGCTTGTGTTGAGAATGTAAAAAAAAAATTCAAACTATTCATGATTAACATTGCTTCTGACACTACTGTACAGTCATTTATAGGTTTAATGATGTATGGATATGCATGAATACGTGACTAAACAACATCACACTAACAACAAACCCAGACAAATAAACTAGAAGATAATTACTATAGCTAAACAATATCACAAGCAGTGAACATAAACAGACACCAATGATTACAATTATATGAGAAGAAGAAAAAAAGAGACATACAGACAGAAGACAACCATTTTTACGGTTGATGCCACTCAAAGTAAAACACATACAAATCACAGGTAATGACTGTCATGACATGCCTAGCATCACTCAACTGAAACAGGACACACAGTTCAAATACTGAAAGCATCACAAGCTAATATCGATACAAGTGAACAAAGATACAAAGCACGGGTTACATACTGTCATGGCCGACACCACTCTGAACGAACAGAGACAACAATTACAGTGAACAGAGACAACCATTACAGTGAACAGAGACAACAAGTACAGTGAACAGAGACAACATTTTCAGTGAACAGAGACAACCATTACAGTGAACAGAGATAACCATTACAGTGACCAGAGACAACCATTACAGTGAACAGAGACAACAATTACAGTGAATAGAGACAACCATTACAGTGAACAGAGACAACCATTACAGTGAACAGAGACAACAATTACAGTGAACAGAGACAACAATTACAGTGAACAGAGACAACCATTACAGTGAACAGAGACAACCATTACACTGAACAGAGACAACCATTACACTGAACAGAGACAACCATTACAGTGAACAGAGACAACCATTACAGTGAACAGAGACAACATTTAAAGTGAACAGAGACAACAATTACAGTGAACAGAGACAACATTTTCAGTGAGCAGAGACAACCATTACACTGAACAGAGACAACCATTACACTGAACAGAGACAACAGTGAACAGAGACAACCATTACAGTGAACAGGGACAACATTTACAGTGAACAGAGACAACATTTACAGTGAACAGACACAACAACTACAGTGAACAGAGACAACCATTACAGTAAACAGAGACAACAACTACAGTGAACAGAGACAACAATAGAGACAACCATTACAGTGAACAGAGACAACAATTACAGTGAACAGAGACAACCATTACAATGAACAGAGACAACCATTACAGTGACCAAAGACAACCATTACAGTGAAAAGAGACAACCATTACAGTGAACAGAGACAACATTTACAGTGAACAAAGACAAAAATTACAGACCACAACCATCATGGCCGACACCCCTCTTACTGAACAGACTCGGAAAACAAAGATTCCTCCGAAGTCTCACCTGGGCGGCCAGGTATGCCCGATTCCCCAGAGAACCCCTTCTGTCCTTGAGAGGTGCGCACCCCTTCTCCTCTCTGTCCTTTCAGACCTGGTCGGCCAGGTACACCGTCCTCACCCATGAAGCCTCGCTGTCCCGCGATACCTGGGATACCTGGCCGTCCATCTTCACCTGGAGCCCCTGGCCGACCTGTATGATGAGTGGAATATCAATCAGTGAATACATCCACCAACCTTTAGCAGAGTGAATACAATGTATGTTACATGGTTTACTGTCTATTTTTACACAGAAAATATGTCTCTCAGCTGCTTAAAACCACATCCTGATTATTAAATACGCAATCCATTAACCACCTGAAGTAAGAATGTGGTTACCTAAATGGTGGGTGGGTGGGTGGGTGGAAAAATGGTGAATTAACCATCCTCGAAGTCATACTGTGGCTACCTAAATGGTGTGTGGGGGGGGGGGGGGGGATGGACACTTATGCTTAAATCGCACCTTTGGTGAACCTTGGAATTCTAGCTGAGGAACAAAATAAAATTCAATCAACAAATTTTAAAAATGAGTAAAAAGAAATGTTACAATGTTTCTTGTCCTCTTCCACATGAAAAAAATGTCTCTCAACCCTATAAAACCACATAAAACATACAAAATGACATTCTAAAAAATTCAGAGTAACCAGTCATAGATCCCTGGGCTTTTCTTTAAAAAAATCATCTGAGAATATATACAGAAATTTTGTTCAGCTGTAAAACATGCAGAAAATGACATATTTATTTGTAAGAATCTGATACCCATATTTTAACCCTCTTGTTGTTGAATTCTACAGAGCTAAACTGCCTGTAGATTTTGAATTCTTTTAAAGTTTTCTACCCCAAACTGACATAGTCTACTCCTGAGACAATTGTCTGTGTGCATGACAAGCTATCAAGCTGAAATTTTGTCACAAGCTAGATATATCTTTGTACTTGCATTTTAAGACAAGTTTACATGTCTGGTCACAAAATGTCGTGTCGTTGTCACCTTATTTGTCACCAATCACAGGTAAAAGTATGTTGTATACAATAAACCAGCAAAATATATATGGAATAGACACAAATCCATACATGTAAGTGTTGAATAAAGAACTGATGCCTAGCTAACGTGTTTATTAATGTTTGTGTGCAATTGTACTTCAAGGATGTGTCACACAATGTCCTCATAACACCTATTGTTTTATATGTCTTGATGAGGCATACTTTTTGTTTAACTGGTTTTTTGTCTTTTGAAAACAAGGAATATTCAATCAATATCTTACCTATATACTGCATTTCAGATGTCTATGTCTTACCACATGTTTGTTAAGTGCACAGAAGTGTAATATTGTACATAAGTGTCACATTGTCACCAGTGTCACCACACAGGTGTGACAAACATGAAACAACACAGAACTTCTGTAATTCTACAAAATTTTAATCGTGATAGCCTTTAAAGTAGTCATAGTGATGGCACAGGGACACATCACATCACAGAAAGCACAAAATGTGGATGTGTCGGGGGTGTACCTATCGCTGTCACCTGTGGCATCTTGGCAGACTTGAGGTCTATTTTCTTTTCCTTCTCGGTATTTTCGTCATCAGCAAATCTGTCCGTTGAGTTTCAAATAAAAAGTGTGGTATTAACTAGAAAATAGACAAAAGGCGTCACATTTTCTGGTGTTTATGCTGCGGACCTCCCCCCTCCCCCCCCCCCCCCCCATCAAATTTCTCCACAGCGTGTGGGTAGCACAGGTCGCCACGCTTGCAGGAATGTGCCGTGTAGTCGGGTTCATTCTTCTCTCTAACTGCGTTATTTCCTTTCTCTTCTCCCCCGTCAGTTTTTTATTTCTGACTCACTTAATATTTATCATTGAATTTTTTCTACTTCCAATGCAAACACGTTCATTTTATTGTCTAGTTAGTTAGATGAATCGTCTGCTACCAACGAAGACGCCATTTTTTTTCGCCACGCGTTATGAGTGAAAGGCGTTTCTATCGCCAGCCTTGCTTTCTTCCTTCCCTCCCAAGTACACACTGTTAGTGGTCTAAATTTATCACTGGCACCATCTGAAACCTTCCCTGCATCGCCCCACCAAATTTCAGACACATTGTGTGAGAACCACGAGGTATGTGTGTGATGGAAAAGTACTGCCCACGTGGTCAGGACCAACGGGCGGCTACGGCCGCAACGGAATCTAGCAGCAGGTGCTGTTACGGGCGGCTGCGGCCGCAACGGGGCTAAGACGGTTAAAAAAATAAAAAAACAAGAAACAAATAACAGTAAAGACAAAAACAAAACAAACACACACAAATGTGTGCATCAATGTCTGATCTGAGGTATTCGTTTTCTGCCAGGACAAAAACTTATGCTAAGTAAATCTATACAACTTGAAAAAGATCAGAAACTTGGTGCATACTCTAAATATAATGCTTGATAAGAATGATCTGATGACAACACATTCATCTGTATTTGCATGTGTTATGTCTCTTTCTTATTAATACCATTTAGACTGAAATACTGAATCACCTTGCAGCTTCTCTTACCCCCTAAATCTCATAAAGAACCAAAAATGTGGATTGGAGGTCTAGAAATAATGGCCTGCTTAGAAAGCCAGAAATGCACATTCAATCCCTGTTTGTGCCAAAACTTTACCCCCATCCACTAGACTGTGAGTGGTGGTCTGGGTGCTAGTCTTTTGAAAAAGACAATAAACTGAGACCCCATACACAACACGCATACAGCACATGTCAAAGAACCCACAGCAACAAAAGAGTTGTCCATGGAAAAATTCTAAAGAAAAAAGCCACTCTGATAAGTTGTTTTTTTCCCACTCTGATAAGTTGATAAACACACATGCATGTGCTGTTCTTGTGGAGGTGCGCTCTCCCCAGGAGGGGCAGTCTGAATATTAGGCAGAGAAATCTACCATGACTGACAGTGGTACTCTATTCAATTCAGTTCAAAATCATACAGACTACCAATTATCAAGCAATGACCATCCAATGATAAAAGAAATTGGAGGTGAGGGAGACCTTGATAAGGTTATGGAAGAATATCTTGCCGTTGAGACTGTTAAATATTATTGCAACACAAGAACAGCCATTTAAAAAAAATCACTCATTCATTTAAACTAGAGACGCCCATTCAATAGGATTTTTTTCCAAAGGAGTTAACATGGGTATCAACTCCACTTCCCAGAAAATGTTTCAGATGAGACTATAAACCGAAATCCTGTTCATACATGGACTACCCAAAACATCTTGTGTACACATTAAAACCCATTCTGTCTTTCAGAATAGAAGGCTACTGTGTAAAAGTAGAAGCAGATGACAAAACTGAAAAAATGCAAGCAAACTGTGGTGTCATGTTTACACATCATCCCTGCTGAAGTTGGAATGAAGCTGACATAATGGTGGGCAAACAGTTGCAAACACAAAATCTCACTATTGGTGAACTTATGAGCTCTGTCTGAGGAACAAAACAACAACAACAACAACAACAACAAAGGAGTAGACATTACCTGGTGGGGCTGGAAGACCGTTTTCTCCAGGTGGGCCAGTAGGACCTGGCTCACCTGCACACAAACACAGAAGATGCAAAACAAACTAAATGAAACAACACAAAATTCTGGCAATCAAGTCATTTAAAATCAAGTTTCCAAATCGAGTTCCTTGTACCTAAATCCCAACTTTTTCAGCTGACCTCAACTGATTTTAGCCACATTAGGAAAGATTTTTTGAACTTTAAAATTATTTTAACACTATCATCTAGATATATACTCTCCAGATCAACTACTGTTGACACAGTATTCTGACACTCTTAAAAATTGTTTCATTTCTGGTGCCCAGTATAGAGCTTTGCACTCTTCTGCACCTCAGAAACCCAGAAATTGAAGGAAAATTTGGTTGTGCTGGTTTTCCTCCTTACAGGACTGAAGGGTAGCTAGCAGAAAGCTGAGCCAGAAAACTGGCCTACCATACTGAAAGGGTTAAGACAAAAGTGTCTGTGTGAGACACTGATACCCTGCAGGGTATGTGTTGAAATAGGTGGTGTGGACTTTGCTATGAAAGTAAAGGCAGTTTCAATACTTTTCCATCAACAGTTTGCACATAGGCATGCATTCATACAAAAATAAAATTTACATGTATCAAAATGTTTAAAACAGACATGTCATAAAATAAACTGAGTTACTAAAACCCAGATTGAGTAAAACAATTTGTATATCCAACATCTCTGCTTTTATTGTTCAACATGTGCTGTTGTCCCTACACTAAACCATCAACAAATGATTCATCTTCTTACTGTTTCCAATGATTGCTACAGAAATGTCAGGGAAAATTGTACAAATTACAGAGGACAAATAATACACTCCATTTGTGGCAATTTGGTGATATTTCAAACCACACACACACACACACACACACACACACACACACACACACACACACACACACACACACACACACACAAATAAATACATACACACACATATCAAATCTGTACACATGGCACAAAATAATTAACAGATACCTAGTACATTTAGTCTTTCTGAAGTGTGCAGCATTTCAAACCAGTAAAAGATTCTCCAAACAGAATTCAAACGATCTCTAAGTCCTCAAACCTGACATTCATCAATGTTCACAAACATTTTGTTCTCTGTGTTCTAGCATGACAAAAGCAAGTTCAGCTCTCAACAACAATCTGTACTAAAACTCTCGTTCCACCTTCATACCACAAGACGTCTTATGGGACGGGATAGTCTAGTGGTCAGAACATTGCGCTGGCAATTTGATGACCCCAGTTCGATTCCTGTTGGAGGGGATTTTC
>CM060335.1:48337845-48370345 GCA_030674155.1 Stramonita haemastoma
CACACACACACACACATTAATAACTTGATTCTGAATGATTTACTGCTGTTAAATGAGTTTCAAGGACTATAAGCATCATAACTTTTTGATGGCATGCATCTTCAGTGATTTTGTTTCCCTTTTCAAACTTGCTTTCTTGTGTCTACAAGCCTGGGGACTGGATGAAAAAAAGTATATGAGTGCTTAATCCATTATCCTTGATATAAAAGAATAAATAGATAAATAAATAAATAAATAAATAAATAAATAAATAAATAAATAAATAAATAAATAAAGCCTTCTGGTCTTCTAGGCAGTAAAGGATGTTTTCAATCTTGTTCTTCTTGTTCACACAGCAGAATTCTCTGACCTGAGTGATCACAAAAATCCACTTCCTTAATTCACCAGATGCCAACGCAGAGATTCGAACCCACAACTTCACAGAACCATGAGACAGAAGTCAAATGGTCTTAACCACTCTACTAGAGCATCCATTGGCATTCAGTTGAGTCTAGTTAGATTCACAGTTCACAGTGCAGAACATCTTGCGCACACGTTAAACCCTGTTCCGCTTTTTGTAAGAGTAGGCCATGGTGCAGCGGTGGGAACAAATGACAAGTTTTACAAAACAGCGTACATACACATGGGGACTGGATGTGAAAAGAAGCACATGAGTGTTTATTCCATTATTATCCTCAATATAAAAGAATAAAAATTTTAAAAAATAAATACTGAATAAATAAATAAATAAATAATACTATAGCATCCGTAGTCATTTGGTTGAATCTAATTAGATTCACTGTTGACAGGTGACATGAAGGAGTACAGACTCACCTTTACCACCTGGCTGTCCCTCACGCCCACGGAACCCTGGCTGACCAGGCAGGCCATCTTCACCCAGACGACCTGGTTCCCCTGGGTAACCAGGTCCACCTGGCCGTCCTGGTTCACCTGTGCAAATAAAGGAAACAACATCGTTTGTTGATCTTAGGTTTCTTTTGGAAAAGATGACATGGAGGGTTCCAGGAATGATTTGAGCAATATTTGGGTGGGTCAGTAATGGACAGAGAGAGAGAGAGAGAGAGAGAGAGAGAGAGGGGGGGGGGGGGGAGAGAGAGACAGACAGACAGACAGAGACAGAGAGGCATAGAGAGAGAGGGAGAGACAGACAGACAGACAGAAAGAGAGAGAGAAAGTGTGTGTGTGTGTGTGTGCATGTGTGTGTGCAGTTGTGGGTGGGTACTCACACATACACACACACACCCACCCACTTGACTTGACTTCACACACACACACACACACTCACACACATACACCCACCAACACACACACACACTTACACACACACACATACACCCACCAACACACACACACACACTCAAACACACACACACACAAACACTTACACACACACACTCACACACGCACACATCTACTCACCCACCCACACCCACACACACACACAACACACACACCCACACACGCAACACACACACACACACACACACACACACACACACACACACACACACACACACACACACACACACACACACAAGACACACACACACACATGAGACACACACACACAGAGACACACACACACACACACACACACACACACACACACACACACACACACACACACACACACACAACACCACACACACACACACACACCATCACCTTTTCTACCAAGAAATCCATCAGCCCCTGGTCGGCCAGCTTCTCCAGGTCTTCCCACGTTGCCAGGGAAACCGTATTCCCCAGGTAAGCCCGGCTCACCTGGCTCTCCCTGTGGAGCCGATCTGGGTGGCTCCCCTTTCTGGCCCCTCACTCCCTGTGGCATGAACCACATCACAGAATAATTGTGACGCTCCACCACATAAGGGCAAGCTAGGATGGAAAAAAGGGCAGGATGAAAAAAAGTTGTGTAAACTTAATCTTTTACCCTCAATAAAGATCATTTTGACTTGAATTGACTTGACATAAGGAATCGCATTGCACCAGAGGTCAATTTTTAGATACTGACATGCTATTAACCTGCAATAAAATAGCTATACAATACAAAAAAAAACAGATTGAAAATCTGACAATTCTATCAAAAGTTATTATGACTTGACATGATAGACTGCAGGAAATAACAAAATGAGAAATAGACAAGTTGAGCATCCTAATAGGTGGCCAGATTGAGGGCTTTGGCTTTTTAAAAACATGTTTAAAGGCAAAAGGAAATGAAATTATGCCTTGATATTCTACTACAAAGTAGAAGAATGACTATAGTTTTATAATCAATCAAAATCTCAAAATTAATAACTTGACCCCCACCTGCCTTTAATGGCTGCTAGTGGAAAAATGGGTCAGGTGCTAAGCGACTCATTTCATGGTGGAGAGTCACAATTGTGAAAAGTATGAAGGAAGCCACAGCTGAGTAGTTAAGACCGTTGGACATCAATCCCATGGACTAATGAAGTCCAGGGTTCGAATCTTGGCAGCGGCATTTGGTAAATTTAGGGTGGGGATGTTTGCTTATTTCTTGGATCAACCGAAGGTGCAGACCTGCCAGTGCTTTTATTCCCTTCTTGTGCATACACATGTAGAAGATCAAATATTCATGTTAAAGATCCCCTAATTTCTGTCAACATTTGGTGAGCTACAGTAACATAAACATACCCAGCATGCTTCCTGTACAAAAACTGAGCTGCACTGAAATTAGATTGTTTTGGCCGATGACTCCTGCAGAGTTACAAGCACAGGAGATGACCAGGCTCCATACACCACACCTAATAAGGGAATGCAGAGAAGGAGAAGAAGAAGAAGAAGAGGAAGAGGAGAGAGAGAGAGAGAGAGAGAGAGACAGAGACAGAGACAGAGACAGAGACAGACAGAGAGACAGAGACAGACAGAGAGAGAGAGAAAAGTGTGTGTGTGTGCATGTGCACATGTGTGTGCACATGTGTGTGCGCATGTGCATGCGCATGTGCATGCACATGCATTAAAGTAGAGCAAATGTACAAGTGCTTTGAACAGTTAAAAAACAAGTGTGTAAATTTCAGCATTTTACTGACATCCTATGTTGTCTGATTTATTATGGGTTTGCTCTTGGCAAACATCAAACTCTGAAAAGATTTATCAAAACCAAAGAAACTATTGCTGGTTTTTTATTTTATTTTATTACCACAGTATTTTGAAACCATATGGAAGTATCAGTAACTGCAAAGATTATTCTTGACTTCAGTACATTTGAAGTCCATGAAAGTCCTGTAATTGGATTCTTCACAGATAAGTAAGCTTTAGTGTTCTCTAAAAATTCTCTCACAGTACTGAAGCAGATTCCCCCCCCCCCCCCCCCCCCACTCCACCAATACCATTCAAAAACCAAACTTGCCGGTCGTCCAGGCAGTCCTGGCAGTCCATCAGGCCCAAGCTCTCCCTTCCTGCCATCCATTCCTGGGAAACCTGGATCCCCCATGACCCCTGAATAACCTTTGGGTCCCCCTCGACCTTGACCTCCAGGGAACCCTGGGATGCCTGGTTCTCCTGGCATTCCGCTCAGCCCACCAAAGCCGTCATCTCCCATGCGCCCCGGCTCCCCTGGTGAATAGAAAACAGTCAGTTGGTGAAGGGGCAGATTGCCAGCAGAGAGGTTTGAATGTCTACTTTAATAAAAAATTGCTTTACACACTACATAAATATTTTGTCTGGGTTAAGGTTAAGGCACATTCAGGTATAAGCTATTTAAGTCTGCATAGCATTTACTGTGATCGAACAAATCATATGCAAAATGATAAAGAACAAAGATTGAGATGTGTGTATATACATGATGATAATACTTTTCTAGTCAGGTTTTTTAACATTCACACTCGGTGAAACACCATGGGAAAAAAACTTAATGGATTATTTGTATGTGTGTGTATGACTGAGCCTTTGAGTGCATACCTGAATGGCAAAACATATTTGAACCTGAGATTTTTTGGTTAAAAAAATTAGTTTTCAAGTGAAACCTGTAATACTTTTAACAGTTGTATGCTATTTCTGGAAGTTTCAGAGTTTACATGATGAAAACTGTGGGCCATGTGTCAACTGGGCCAGAGAGATACAGACACCTGCAGGGTTGGTCAGGTAATTTTAGCAAGATGAAACTAGACTGTGTGTGTATTTTTCAATAATCCTGTAGCAAACTCAGTCTGGGTAGGAGCTGGCCAGAGTCTGAAAAATCCCTATGACTTCTATGGGATCTGAAGCCATGATCTTCCAGTCCAAAACCCAAGGCGCTAATCATTGCACCATGGCAGCTGGTGCTTTTATCATTTTTTTTATAAAGTCGTTGAATGTTTAAACTATGGCCAAAACAATGTGCAGCAGTATGAACTTGAGTGTAAACTCCAGTGAGTTAACAGTTTCAGTGTTCCTAAGGATGTGTCTCTGTAAGCAAAACAATCTGCACACAAGCCACCCCACCTTCCAAGATATCTACCTAAAATTATCAATGTTCAAACACAAAACAAGTGACTCCCTCACCTGGAATGCCGTCTCTCCCAGGAAAGCCATCCAGCCCTGGTCTACCTGGTTCTCCCTGTTCACCTCGAGGCAGCTCCACAAAGAAGGCTTCACCTTGCAGACCTGTCATCACGACACAGTGGGCAGGTGAGAATCTAACCCTTAGTTAAAGACCCTTCACTGCTACATGCAAGACACAGGCTGTTCAAACAAACTCTCATGGATCTTTCAAAATACATTTTTTAAAAAGGGGTATGCTGTTCACAAAAAAAACCCACCTGAAAAACAATCGTCTTTTTGCCCGGAATTATTTCTTGAAAATCTCTTTTGGGACATGAAATCATTTACATCTAATTTTTTTTATAGCAACTCATTTCCATTTACTGCCAAAATAGAGGAAACCACTTATTTTGGTAACAACTTGTTTCCATTTACTGCCAAAATAGAGGAAACCACTTATTTTTGTAACAACTTGTTTCCATTTACTGCCAAAATGGAGGAAACCACTTATTTTTGTAACAACTTGTTTCCATTTACTGCCAAAATGGAGGAAACCACTTATTTTTGTAACAACTTGTTTCCATTTACTGCCAAAATAGAGAAAACCACTTATTTTTGTAACAACTTGTTTCCATTTACTGCCAAAATAGAGGAAACCACTTATTTTTGTAACAACTTGTTTCCATTTACTGCCAAAATAGAGGAAACCACTTATTTTTGTAACAACTTGTTTCCATTTACTGCCAAAATAGAGGAAACCACTTATTTTTGTAACAACTTGTTTCCATTTACTGCCAAAATAGAGGAAACCACTTATTTTTGTAACAACTTGTTTCCATTTACTGCCAAAATAGAGGAAACCACTTATTTTTGTAACAACTTGTTTCCATTTACTGCCAAAATAGAGGAAACCACTTATTTTGGTAACAACTTGTTTCCATTTACTGCCAAATCAGAGGCAAAGTCAAAAGTTTCAGGGTTGCCAGACTGAAAGGATATGGTAATAATGAAACTGCAGTGATCTGTTCTTCAGATATGATAATAAAGAAACTACAGTGATATGTTTTTCAGATATGGTAATAATATATATTATATTATACTAATATATATATATATATATATATATATATATATATATATATATATATATATATATATATATATGTATACTAGAACAATGAATTTGAACATAACAAACGATGGACGCTATAGCCAAAGTGGGGTAGATCATTTGACCTCAATCCCAAGTGTCCATGAAGTCATGGGTTCAAATCTTGGTGGTAGCATTTGGTGAATTAAGGGCGAGGATTTTTACAATCTCTCAGGTCAGCTTCAAGTGCAGACCTGCCAGTGCCTTCATTACCTTAATGTATACATATGCAGAAGGTCAAATATGCACATTAAAGATCCTGTTGCTCATGTTAGCACCTGGTGGGTTACAGAAACATGAACATATCCAGCAAAACAAAAAACAGACAAAAAAGGAACATAGCCAGCATTCCTTCATCCCCAAAGTCAGAATGTGGCTACCTAGGCAAAAACGGTCACATTCGCAAAAATCTCACCACTGGTGAACCTTGGAGCTCTAGCCGAGGAACAAAAACAAACAAACAAACACAACAAACCAAGTCATCTGCCCATGTTCACACCTCTGTTTCCTTTGGGGCCTGCGTTACCCTCCAGACCCGGCAGACCACTTTGACCCTTGCGACCTCGGGCTCCCACCAGGGACTGACCCGGCTGACCCTTGCGACCCGACTCTCCCGGCAATCCTGGCAGCCCGTCCAGACCATCGTCACCTGGCTGGCCCAGCTGACCCTGAGTATCAGACGAGAACATCGTTTTCATCGCTGTGCCATGCCACAAACTGAGATACATCACTATGCCATACCACAAATTGTTGTATATCACGATGTCATACCAAAAACTGATGTATATCACTATGCCATACCAAAAACTGATGTATATCACTATGCCATACCACAAACTGTTGTTTATCACTATGCCATACCACAAACTGTTGTATATCACTATGCCATACCACAAACTGTTGTTTATCACTATGCCATACCACAAACTGTTGTATATCACTATGTCATACCACAAACTGATGTATATCACTATGCCATACCAAAAACTGTTGTATATCACTATGCCATCCCACAAACTGTTGTTTATCACTATGCCATACCACAAACTGTTGTATATCACTATGCCATACCACAAACTGTTGTATATCACTATGCCATCCCACAAACTGTTGTATGCCATACCAAAAACTGTTGTATATCGCGAAGCCATACCACAAACTTGTATATATGTATACCACCCACACTAACATGAAGAGTGCACACTCTAAACAGCACAATTTTCAAACCACACAGCCATATGTGTGTGTGTGTCTCTCTCTCTCTTCTCTCTCCTCTCTCTCCTCTCTCTCTCTCTCTCTCTCTCTCTCTCTCTCTCTCTCACTCACTCACCTCACTCACTCACATCACTCATCACACACACACAACACACACACACACACACACACACACACACACACACACACACACACACACACACACACACACACACTATCCTCAATATAAAAGAATAAATAAATAAATAAATACACACACATGCACACACGCATACACACACACGCAAACACACACACACGCACACACACACACACACACACACACACACACACACACACACTAACACACTAACACACTAACACACACTAACACACATACAAACACACGCACACACACACACACACAATTCACACACACACACCCTGTACTGACCTTCATTCCCTGAGGTCCATACAAGCCTGGCAGGCCGCGGGAGCCAGTGTCTCCCTGTGAGCCATCAATGCCGGGCAGGCCAGGGTACCCCATGTCTCCCTTGAACCCTTTGGGGCCTCGGTACAGCTCAAAGTCTGGGGGCGGTAACTGCTCCCCTTCGTACCCCTTCAGCCCTGGCAGCCCGTCCGGTCCTGGCCTTCCAGGGATACCCTGAAAACACAACAGAATGATTGTTGATCTGAGATCAAAATGGAATGGATTAAATTCTTGTTGTTGTTGCTGTTGTTGTTGTTCTTCTTCTTCTTCTTCTTCCTCCAATGAGGAAGAAAAAGAAGTAGACCAAGGAAGAGATGGGAGGACAACATCAGCGAATGGACAGCACAGCTGTCAGTTTCCCCCAGTTTCAGCTCCTATCAGCTGCTAATTATCCCAGCCCAGTCCAGCCCAGCTTTGGCCAGCTGGTGCTATTCATAGCAGGAGCTGACCACACATGGACAAGGTAAAAGGAAGGAGCATGCTAAATTTATCAGTCTTGAATAGGCCTTACTGAGTGATGCTGGATTTGTGCACAGTGAACAGAATGATCATTGATCCGAGATCAAAATAGAATGGATTATCTTCTTGTTGTTGTTGTTTTTGTTGTTGTTGCTGCTGTTGTTCTTCTTCTTCCTCCTCCAATGAGAACAACTTTAGCGAATGGACAGGTCTAGAACTCGACAAAATTTTGAGAAAGGCAGAACAGAGAGAGGAATGGAGGGAACTGGTTGTCTAGTCTTCAGGGGTGCCCCTACAGTCACCAGACTAAGGGATAGATAGATAGATAGATAGATAGATAGATAGATAGATAGATAGATAGATAGATAGATAGATAGATAGATAGATAGATAGATAGATAGATAGATAGATAGATAGATAGATAGACAGACAGATAGATAGATAGATATGTTGTTGTTGTTTTTGCTGTTGTTGTTGTTGCCTGTTCTCCAGCTTAACTCTCTGGGGGTCACCCAGAATGTGTGCTCTGATTCACTCATCCCACCTGGGAATCAATGTAAGATTGAAACTGCACACTGAATGAGAAGTGTTTGCATGTATAACTGTTTTTAAATACCTCTCCAAATAGGCAGCCATACTCTGACTTCAGAGTGCAGGTTGTTATGTTAAGAGCTTGTCATGCCTGAAGGCAATCTCAACACAATATTTTACAACATGACATTATAGTGTGGGCATTGGCAATTAGCTGGCATCAATAACTGAGACATCTTTTGGCCTGGGCCTGAATGTATTATAAAATTAAGCAAAACTTAAGAGGCGATGTTTTCTCTCTGAATAACATCTGGCTTGAGAGAAAAAACAATCTTTAAGCTAATCGAAACTAACTTCTTCCTCTATCTTTTTTTTTATTGATGACCACACTTCTTCCTTCTCTCTTCAGAACAAAATAAAATGGATTGTTAAACTAAGCAAGCAAAAATTAAGAGGCGACGTTTCTCTTATCTCTTGAGAGAAAATCAGATCTATAGACCGATTTATACTTACCTCTTCCTCTGTTTTTTTTTTTTGGGGGGGGAGGGAGGAATGATAAACACACACTTTTTTCTCTCCTCTTTTGCGTAACCCTAAACATTCTTTCTTTTTTCTTTTTAACAATGTCAGATTTTAGATTCACCTCTTTTCTGTTCCTGCCCCCCTCCCCTCCCCTACCCTCAAAAACACAGAAAGGACCACAAAACACAGGCACAGGATATTCTCAAAATAAAAGCATCCAAGTCTGAGTAATGTAGACAGTCACACTGTCAACAAAGGCAAGAAATATACATGGGTATAATATACATATATGTCTCCCCCCCCCCCCCCGCCCCCAGTTCCTTGGCTCCAGCTCCAAGTGTCCCCATTGGGTGAGATATTGTGTGTGCAACCACTTTTACCCACCATTAAAAAGGTAAAGGTGTCCCATAACCTAGGCGGTCATAGGGGAGTGAGGCATCAGAGACCTCAGCTTCTTCAGGGGCCAGCATATTGAGGGCGGTGCCCATCTCCTCTCCCTCACTGCTTTACCTTCCCTGACCCTAAAGAGGGCAGGTACCCACTGACAGCTGGGTGAACTGGGGGGACTGTAATGAAGCCATCATTAAAACCCTCTTAATCCAGTACCAGGATTTGCCAGGATTGAATAATTGCCCCCCCTGAGTCCCCAACGGGGACTTGCCAGGATTTACACACAGTAGATTTCCATCACGCTGTGACCATCACTAATTGCTACCACATGTCAAAGCTCTATCAGTCCAGAGGTAGAAACCTTGCTGAGAGTCTGCAAGTAATTATAGCTGCTGGTATGTACTTAGGAGGAAAAGGCCAGCCAGCATGTGTGCCTGACCTGATTTCGTGATGGAATGCAAAATCGAGGGGCATTTAGTGTTCAGAGACACCATATGCAAGAGGGTTCAGGTAGCCGCATTCCAACTTCAGAGATGGTTTGCACTATATTGTACACCACTTTCAGTCATGGCAGATTTCTCTCTGTGAAATTTGGGCCGCTCTCCCTGGGGAAAGATTGTTACCACATGAGTAGCGCTACCCATTATTCTTGTTCTTTTACTGTCTGCAACTGTATTTTGTTTCCCTATCAGAGAGGCTTTTTTCTTCAGAATTTTGCCAACATCAGCCCTCTTGTTGCCATGGGTTCTTTTATGTATGCTGAATATGTCTAACACACCGGACCTCAGTTTACAGTCTCATCCAAAAGATTAGCGCCCAAATCTCCACTCATGGTCTAATGGATGGAAGAAAAGTTTTGGGTCCAAATGGGGATTGAACCACCACACACTTCACACCCAGACTTTCTACTTTAGACCCACCAATCCACCTATCACTTTTCTCTGTTCTATCATTTTCACTCTCAGTAAAGAGACATACATTCAGAGAATTAAAAAAAACACACACACACACAAAAAAACCCCACAAATATGCTGACACAGACTGACAAAAATGTTTAAAAACAAAACAAAACATCAACATAAAGAAATGCCTCCCTCCAACCCCCTCCCCCCCCCCCACCCCAAAAAAAACCTAAAAGAAGAAAAGAGAAAGAAAGAAAAAAGGAAAGCGATGTAAAGGTGTGTAAACTAAAAGAAGAAAATAAAAAGAAAGAAAGAAGGAAAGCGATGTAAAGGTGTGTAAACTAAAAAGGAAAGCGATGTAAAGATGTGTAAACTAAAAGAAGAAAAAGAAAGAAGGAAAGCAATGTAAAGATGTGTAAACTAAAAAGGAAAGCGATGGAAAGGTGTGTAAACTAAAAGAAGAAAAGAGAAAGAAAGAAGGAAAGCGACATAAAGGTGTGTAAACTAAAAGAAGAAAAGAGAAACAAGGAAAGCGATGTACAGGTGCGTACCGGCTGTCCTTCTCGGCCCTGCTCTCCCTGTCTGCCCTGATCTCCAGGGCCCCCCTTCTGGCCCATGAACCCTGCAGCACCTGGGAACCCCGGAGACCCTGAAACACACAGCACACCCTCACTAGGCTGGGGGACCGATAGGATAGGCTTGTGGTTAGAACATTGCGTTCACAATCTTATGACCTGGGTTCGAATCCTTTTCAAAGGGATTTCTCCTCTGGAGTTTACATCAGTGCTGACTCCACTCTCCCCAAAAGTCCTTCAGCTGAGACTGTAAACCAAGGTCCCATGTGCGAACGCACGAAGAACATCTTGCGCAAATGGTAAATCCTGTTCCACTTTTTGTAAGAGTAGGCCATTGTGTGCCGGTGGGAAGAGATGACAAAATTTTCAAAACTGCAAACACAGGGGAACTGGATGTAAAAAAGCACACGAGTGCTTATTCCATTATCCTAAATATAAAAGAATAAATAAATAAACACACACACACACACACACACACACACACACACACACACACACACACACACACACACACGCACGCACACACACACACACACACACACATGAGTCCTTCAGATGAGACTATAAACTGAAGTCGCATATGTGTACACACGCAGAACATCTTGTGCACACGATAAAACCTGTTTCTCTTTTCAAAAGAATAGGCTATTGTGTGCTGGTGGAAACGGATAACAAAATTTACAACACTGCATACGGCCGGGATGTAACATGAGTGCTTATTCCATTATCCTCAAAATAAAAAATAGTAATAAAAAATAAATAACTTCTTTAAAAAGGCACGCACACGCATGCACACACATGCATCCAGTGTTATCATTATCTTTATATCTCTCCCTTTTCTTTTGTCTGTCATTAATTTCATCCAGTCAATTTTCACTTAATTTCATAATAATTTTAATTTTGTAATGCGATTGACATTTTAAAATTCTGAAATATGTCTTACTGTAAGGTACCACAACAGGTGGAGTTTCAATCACCACCGGGACCTCTGATGAGGGCTCATCCAGGAGCCGAAACTTGAGTCAGGTCAGGCCAAAGGCATGGTTCTTACTCAAAACTGCCTACAACGCTGCCACTAAAAGACATTCCCTAGAATTTATTTTCATTTCAATTTTTGTTGTTATTGTTGAATCTTTGATAAGTCATTTTCAAAATGATTGAGAAGTTGGTACCTGCTCTTGTTTTTCCTCCACTACTTTTTCCTTAATAATTAATTGTATAATACACAACAAAATCTTCGATGTACCTGTCAGGTGGTGTGAGGAATAAGCACTCACCATCAAAACCTGGGTCACCAGGTTCACCAAGACGACCAGGTTCCCCATTAGGACAAATGCCGCAGTCTTCTCCATCTTGACCTGAAAGAAATTTATCATACCTTTTGAGCAAGTGTTCAAACACAGGACAATATATCCCCCTCTCCCTTGATGTCTGTCTGTCTGTCTGTCTGTCTGTCTGTCTGTCTCTCTCTCTCTGTCTGTGTCTGTCTGCCTGCCTGTCTCTCTCTCCTCTTCTCTCTCTCTCTCTCTCTCTCTCTCTCTCTCTCTCTCTCTCTCTCTCTCTCTCTCTCTCTCTCTTCTAATCTACTTGATGAATCAAAAATAACAAACCACACTTCTCCCCTCTCCAACTATCTGCCCTCTCCCTCCTCACTTCTCTCTGATTATGATGATCTTATGACTATAATCATAAGACTAAGTGAGAGGTGTGTGTGTGTGTGTGTGTGTGTGTGTGTGTGTGTGTGTGTGTGTGTGTGTGTGTGTGTGTGTGTGTGTGTGAGTGTGAGTTGGGGGTTTTTTTGTTCAAAAACTTGTGCTTTATGGGACTTATTTTGATAATAGATGGTGGGATTGATGTTTTCAGTCATTTAACCTCATCATATTCTCATGTTTGCTCTTTAATTATTGCGCCTTTTTTTTGGTTTTTTTTTGTTGTTGTTGTTGTTGCTTTAATTGGTTTTTGTTTGGTTTTTTGTACTCAAATCAAATTCTCCATTTATTCTTACTTCATATTTTCGTTTCTGAATGAGTGCCTTTTTATAACATTACCTTAATATTGTATCTCTGTCTTATTTCTTACCTGTTGTTGTTCTTTCTCACCCTTTATCAAAATCTTATGTTTTATGGGACATATTTTGATGATAGATGGTGGTGGATTGATGTTTTCAGTCATCTAACCTCATCATATTCTCATGTTTGATCTATAATCATTGCGCCTTTTTTTGTTTGTTTGTTTGTTTGTTTTTTTGGTTTTTTTGTTTGTTTGTTTGGTTGGTTTTGTTGTTGTTGTTTTTTATTGTTTCTTTGTTTGTTTGTTTGCTTGTTTATTATTCAAATCAAAATCATCACTGATTCTTACTTCTTATTTTCGTTTCTGAATGAGTGCCTTTGTTTTTATAACATTACCTTAATATTGTATCTCTGTCTTATTTCTTACCTGTTGTTTGATACTTGGTATGATTTGCTCTTGGTAATTGGATCATTATAATTGTTCTTGTTTTAGTTGAGGCTGTCTTTTTATCTTGATGTTATCCCTGAAAGGGGCGGGGACTGGATGTAAAAAAACACATGTGTGCTTATCTATTATCCTCGAATAAAAGAATTTTGCCTTGCCTTGCCTTGCCTTGCCTTGCCTTGCCTTGTCTCTCTCTCTCTCTCTCTCTCTCTCTCTCTCTCTCTCTCTCTCTCTCTCTCTCTCTCTCTCTCTCTCTCTATCTATCTATCTATCTATCTATCTATCTATCTATCTATCTATCTATCACACACACACACATACACACACACTCTCTCTCTCTTTCTCACACACACACACACACATACACATACACACACTCACTCTCTCTCTCTCTCTCTTTCTCTCTCTCTCTCCTTCACACACACACACACACACACGCACATGTGCACACACAGATACAGACACACAGACACACACACACACTCTCTGTCTGTCTGTCTGTCTGTCTGTCTGTCTGTCTGTCTGTCTGTGTCTGTCTGTCTGTCTGTCTGTCTGTCTGTCTGTCTCTCTCTCTCACATACACACACTCTCTCTCTCTCTCTTTCTCACACACACACATACACACACTTTCTCTCTCTCTTTCTCTCTCTCCTTCACACACACACATGCGCACACACAGATACAGACACACAGATACAGACACACAAGACACACACACTCTCTCTCTCTCTCTCTGTGTCTCTTTCTCTCTCTCACACACATGCACACACACACCCCCACATGCACACCCCCACATGCACCCCCACCCCACCCCCCCACCCCACCCCCCCCACACACACCCCCACACCCACACCCACCCATGCGCGCGTGCGCACACACACACACACGCACGCACGCGAAATCACTTGACATCCAACCCACAAACATTCATGACCACACTGCTTCAACCATCCTCATCCTCTCTCTGCCTGCATCCAAACACACCACAACTTCTTTATTCTTTCATGATCTATCCTGTACAGGTAAACATTCCTTTTCTCACCTTTGAATCCAGTCCTGCCCGACAGACCTGGGGTACCAGGTAAACCTGGGTCACCAATTTCACCAGGCAGACCCCTCGACCCGCGAGGGCCTGGGAACCGAACACCAAACCCAGGTTCTCCTTTTCGGCCGTCATACCCAGGGTCACCTGGCAAGCCAGGTAGACCAGGCAAACCGTCTGAGCCAGGTAGACCTCTGTCTCCAGCTGGCCCTCTGATGTCCTGTCCTTCTCGACCTTTTTCACCTGGCTCTCCAGATAAGCCAGGGAATCCAGCCAGTCCATCATTGCCGTCAGGGCCAGGTAAACCTGCAGTCAGTCCCACAGGTGGAAGTTGTGATACATTTCAGTCCAGTTTAAAGACTACAGTCATACTATCACACAGGGTTTTTTTTCCTTTTTGTTCTTGGGCAAAAGCTCAGAAGTTCATCAACAGTGAGATTTCTGTGTATGTGACCGTTTGTCCACCACCATAAAGGGAGCTACGCATTTCAACCAAAGGGATGACACAGCGCCTTTGAGCATGTGATTTTTTTTTCATTTTGCCATCCATCCTAGCTTTTTTTTCCCATTCCTTGACTAGAGCTCCAAGGCTCACCAATGGCGAGATTTTGCGTATGCTACCTTTTGCTCACCATTAAGTTTGCTGCATTCCGACTTTGAGGACATCTATTCCTGTTGAAAGGCAGAGCAGGTTTTCACAGGTGTGTGGTGTTCTGTATGCATTACTACATGGGAATCAACCCCATTTCATTACTAAAACCAATCTGTTATAGAATTTTAACTTTTGACACAAATCAATCCAGTTTAAAACCTGTCTTTGTACCTTTCTACACTACTTTCATTGAAGGCAGATGCCTCTGCATCAAATTCAGGCTGCTCACCAAAGGGAGAGAGCATCACCAGACCAGAAAAGCAATACCACCCATTTTAAAAAAAATTTTTATCTGCATATGTATTTATTTCCCTATCAGAATGACTTTTTTTCTACATAATTTTGCCAGGGACAACTCTTTGTTGCTGTGAGTTCTATTACATGCACTGAAAGCATTGTGCACACAGGACCGGATTATCATCTCATCCAAAAGACTAGTACCCAGACCACACCACTCAAGGTCTACTGGATGGGAAAAAAGTCCAGGCACAAACAGGGATTGAAGCCACACTTCTAGGCAGGTGCATTACTTCTAGACCACTGATCAGTATATTGCCAAGTTCACAGTCTTCATGTGAATCAATTCAATTTACATGTGAAAATCATGCTATTTCATAGCAAACAGTCTTGTTACACAACAATGTGGTATAGAAGCTAAAGTCATTCAATCAAATCATGAAAAAAAAGGACTGATTACAGCAAGTGCTTCTTCTTCCTCTTCTACCAAATGCTCAGACAGCAACTATTGTTTCTAACGGATGAACAGGGAACAGATGACAATATTTACAAAACTGCATACACACGGGGACTGGATGAAAAAAAGCACATGAGTGCTTATTCCATTATCCTCAATATAAAAGAATAAATAAATAAATAAATAAATAAATAATAACAAGCGGGAAAAAAATGCACTGCACTGTTAATCCCCTGACAAGAGAGGCCCAGCACATGCAACTCTGGCAGGAGAAAGAATCATTTATCTTTCAAGACTTTCTGGCAAAGACACAGGAGGATGGACCAAGAGGGCAGAAAGTAGACAAGAAGGAGGTGACAGGAAGAACAGGAACAAGGCGGAAACAAAGAGAGTGATAGAAAAAAGAGGGAAGTCCTAGCACAGAATTTTCAGGTGGGAATGCTATTTATACTGACAGGCCCCTGACATCATGAAAGTTGTTTGAAAAAAGACAGCATTTTTTGTCAGAAAAAAAGATGTACTAGACAGACAGCACCTGCAAATTTGGAAATTTGCTTTTTTAGAGAGTTTGCTTTTTTATACAAATTAAAAAGGTAAAGGTAAAGGTGTCCCATAACCTAGTCGGCCATAGGGGAGTGAGGCATCAGAGACCTCAGCTTCTCTAGGGGCCAGTATATTGAGGGTGGCGCCCATCTCATCTCCTTCACTGCTCTACCTTCCCTGACCCTAAAGAGGGCAGGTACCCATTTACAGCTGGGTGAACTGGGGGGACTGTACTGAAGCCAAGGCACACAAACGGTCACCCATCCAACTGGCAACCACGCTCGACGCTGCTTAACTTGACTGGGGGAAAGCGAGCGCTCTGACCACTGAGCTTCCCCATCCCCTTACCTTTATTTTGTATGTAGACATGATGGATGCTATAGCCCAGTGGTTAAGACCATTTCACTTCAATACTGCAGGTATAAGAAATTGCAGGTTTGAATCTTGGCAGTGAGATCTGGAGAATTAAGGGTGGGATTTTCATGATCTCCCAGGTCAAATTCAAGAGCAGAACTGCCAGTGCCTTCATTTTCTATGCACATTAAATACAAGTAATTCATGTCAGTGTTTGGTGGGTTATGGAAACAGAAATATACCTAGCATGCATCTTGCAGAAAAAATGAGCTGCATCAAGTAGGTATGTGTCAGTGAAGGCCAGTAGGCAGACCTTCTGCAGAGATACAAGCACAGGAGAAGACCAGGCACCACACATCTCATCCATTAACCCTCTTGCATTCGGATTTTCTGGACACAAATTGCCTCTAGATTTTGCATTCAATCACAAAATTGGGTAAGGCACACATGCTTGCTCGCCTTTTCCTCCTTCTAAGTACATACCAGCAGCTATAATTACTTCCAGACTTTCAGCAAGGTTCCTACCTCTAGCCTGATAGAGCTTTGACATGTGGTAGCAATCAGCGATGGTCACAGCATGATGGAAAACTACTGTGTGTAAATCCAGGTTCAGGATTCAGGGGAGGGGATGATTAATCCTGGCAAATCCCGGTTCAGGACTAAGAGGGTTAATTAAGGGGAAGCAGAGAGAAGATTATGTCTATATACACTGACATTAAGAAGCAAAAAGCTCACCTGCCAGACCACGGTCTCCTTTCATGGAGTCCCCAGGTATGCCATACTCTCCTGACAAACCAGGTAGGCCAGGTTCCCCAGGTAAACCAGGCAATCCTTCCCTGCCAATTTCTCCATCCATACCTGTGCAAAACGTAACAAGCATTCAACTTCAAATCTGGACAGTAGACACCATGGTGAAGTGCTCAGTTTCATTTTCTTTTCTTTTCTTTCATTTTATTCTTTTATATCGAGGATAATGGGATAAGCACTCTTGTGCTTTTTTACATCCAGTCCCTGTGTGTATGCAGTTTTGTAAATGTCATCTGTTCTCAGCGAGACTCTGTGTGTGTGTGTGTGTGGGGGGGGGGGGGGTGGTGTTGGTGTGTGTGGTGGTGTGGTGGTGGGGGGGGGTTAGTGGAGGGGATGGTGGGTGTGGGGGGGGGGGGGGGGGTGTTTGTGTGTGTGTATGTGTGTGTGTGTGTGTGAGTGTGTGTGAGTGTGTGTGTGCGTACTGTGTGCCTGCATGTGTGCAAGTGTGAGTGTGTGTGTGTGTGTGCATGCATGCATGTGTGCATGCATGCAAGTGTGTCTGTGTGCATGAATGTGTGCATTAGTATCTAAACTGCAATATTTTGTTTGAGGGTCCTTCACACACAGAACCAAACATTCATTGCCATAAATCATTTTTCTGTATATCTCTTGCTTGTATAAAATAAAGTCTTGTATGAAATAAAGTGTCCCCCGTGGGACTCCGGGGAATGCTTGCAAAGCGAGCATTACAAGAATAGGGTCCCTGCCCGCCAGCCAGGCATGTCGTAAGAGGCGACTAAGGTGGCACCACTCCCCCAGGTAGGGGTTTGGACACAGGGCTAACAACCCTGTTCTGTAAAAAAAAGATTGTTACAGAAACAGCAACAGAGAAATTCTTTGTTGCTGCCCTACATGCCAAGAAGGCATAAAAAGGCTTTGGATGGATGGGATGGATGAAATAAAGTGCACATTTTTTTTTAACAAAACCCTGCAAAGAAGACCCAGCTGAAGAGATGTGATCTTCACCACCACGTTCTACTTCCCCAAGATACATTCCATGAAAATTTCAGAGTGATTTCCAAACCTTTTCTTTCTTCCTCAACTAGAGCACCAACAGTCAGATTTTTGCATATGTGACTGTTTTTTGCCCACAATCAAATTAACTGTATTCTATGTGACTGTTTTTGCCCACTATCAAGTTAACTGCATTCTGAATCACAGGATGATGTCTAAACATGACATCTGTGTGCCTGCATTTAAAAAAAAAAAATTCTGTCATCTGTTCCTACCAGCACATAATGGCCTACACTTCTGAAAGTTAAGATGGGTTTTTAAAAATTGCACAAGATGTTCTGTGTGCATTTACATCAGGGACCTTGGATTATAGTCTCATCCAAACGACTTTCAGGAAGTGGAGTCAGTCCTGATGTTAACTCCAGGGCAAAAATTTCCTATAACAGGTGCTTCGGTAGTGGCTCAAACCCAGTCCATCAGATCACGAGCTCAACACTCTAACCACAAGGTTAAAGGTCATTCCACCCCCTGATGCCCAAAACACTCTCTAGAGTAATTAAGGGAGAAAAGAGCAAGGCTGAAAAGCTTTTTATTTTTAAAAAAACCAACAACAAAAACATTGGTGCACAAAAACAATCAAATAAGCAAAACTGTAACCAGTGGACACACAATCCAACAACAAAATTGGTGTACAAAAACAATCCAATAAGCAAAACTATAACTGGTGGACAAACAAACCAACACCATTTTTTAAATACGCATAGGTGTTTACCATCTGGGCCACGACCTCCCTTTGGCCCTGCTGCTCCATCACGACCTCGGGGTCCTGGGGTTCCAGTCTCCCCAGTGAGAATGAATTCACCATCAATACCCTGCAACAGGAACCATTAACTCTGCTGGAATTTACCATTTTTGATGCTTTACACATCATCAATCTCAGCCAAAACCGCTCCCTTGTTAACAAGAAAATGGAAAATCTCTGTAATAAATAATATCTGATTGCATGGAATATGAACTACCAGAAAACTGTTACATGCATTAATTCTCAAAGACTTCCAAAGAGTCTTTTATCTGGAAGAATGGTATTCTTTGCCTTTTTTTTTAATTGAACACTCTGACAACTACTACTGTCTGTTATATGAGAATGAGTTGCGCTGCTGTTAAGCGCCTGGCAAGTCAGGCCCAGTGCATCTGACTTAATTAAGTGTGGGAAAGAATAGTTATGTTTTAAGTCTTCCTGGATAAAAGGAAGAAAACAGACAAGAAGAAGGAATCAGAAAGAAAAGGAACAAGGCAGAATCAAAAAAGGGATAGAAAAGAGGGAATTCCTAGCACAGAATTCCCAGAAGGTGGAGGTGTTACTCAACGGATAGGCTCCCAGCATTCCCACAGTGAAGGTAGGGTATCCACAGACTTATAGAAGAGTAAGAAAATAAAATTCAAGCCCTACTGTACTGTGACAAGGCCAACTATTATGTATCATACTGTAATCTTTCATATTTCCTTATCTTCCATCACATCAATCAATACCTTTATGAATTTGGCATATAGTAGCGAATGGAACTTCACAATATGCACAGCATTTATATGGATAGGATTGTTTGGAATACATTTTTGGGTTGTGTACATTTCTCTTTGACTATAAAGCTGTCACCTTTCTCTCTCTTCCTGTTGACAATTACACCTAAATACTTTTCATTTTCTGCACCCTCATCTATAAAAAAAGTAATACTAATGTATTTCTTGACCTTGTGGATCTTTCGTTTGTGCAAGGTACATACTACACACAGAAGTACACACAGCCCCAAGTGGATGTCATATGTCACAGGATGCACTACCAGCCCAGAGGACATCGTTATAGCACCTCTAACCAACATTCCGAACTGGCATTATGTCCCCTGGCAGATAACACAGCCAACAGGGGGAGCTGTCTCACCTAACTGCATGACCTCATTTACATATCATAACCTTGGAACCCTCTGTAGGTTTCATCCAAAGGGTATAAAACTTAGAATCAACAAGCAGCTTGTACTTTTTTTTGTAATCTTGATCAGTCACCCAGCGCACAAAAACAACAACAAAAACAAAGCAAAACCAACCAAACAAAGAAGGCTCCTGATTTTGCCAATACACTTTAGCCTAACTGTGGAAAGAAAGAAAAAGCGATGGAGACAGTCGTGCAGGAATAAGGAGCAGCGATACTTACAGGGGGGCCCTGTGGTCCACGCAATCCTTCATAGCCAGTGTCACCAAGGGGGCCCTGCACACACCACAAGCCACAGGTTAGGCCAGGTCTGAACACAGAATGAATGCTCCTTCATGATACATTGTCTGTCTGTCTGTCTGTCTGTCTGTCTGTCTATCTGTCTGTCTGTCTGTCTGTCTGTCTGTCTGTCTGTCTGTCTATCTATCTTCTGTCTGTCTGTCTGTCTGTCTGTCTGTGTCTGTCTGTCTGTCTGTCTGTCTGTCTAACTGTCTGTCTGTCTGTCTGTCTGTCTGTCTAACTGTCTGTCTGTCTGTGTCTGTCTGTCTGTCTGTCTGTCTGTCTGTCTAACTGTCTGTCTGTCTGTCTAACTGTCTGTCTGTCTGTCTGTCTAACTGTCTGTCTGTCTGTCTAACTGTCTGTCTGTCTGTCTGTCCCTTAGTTTGGTGACCGTGGGGGCACCTCTGAAGACTTGACAACCAGTTCCCTACATTCCTCTCTCTGCTCTGCCTTTCTCAAAGTTTTGTTGAGTTCTAGGCCTGTCCATTCACTGATGTTGTCCTCCCATCTCTTCCTGATACATACAATTCCTTTTAAGTACATCCATTTTTTTTAAACAATACCATAATTATACTGAACAAACAACTGTAATCAGTGTCTCATTTGTGAAACCGCTTAAATAATCTTTCTCAAAGTTACGCAAAATGATTTTGATAGAATTGTGTTACATATATGAATACACATAGCTAAATAACCTGTCTCGGGGCAAACAAGATACTTTATAACAAGGTATAACACTTTTCTAGAAAGTATTTGCACAACTAAAACTTCTTTAAACATTTTGTTTTACCATTCACTGACAAGTCAATTATCAAAAATACACATATGATAACAAGAGCATCTCTCTCTCTCTCTCTCTCTCTCTCTCTCTCTCTCTTCTCTCTTCTCTCTCTCTCTCTCTGTGTCTCTGTGTCTCTGTCCTCTCTCTCTCTCTCTCTCTCTCTCTCTCTCTCTTCTCTCTCTCTGTCTCTCTCTTGTATATCAAACCACTAAACAAATTTCGAATCGGTGCAACTGAAATACGTACACATAAAATGCGATATGCTACTTTCAATCCGGGTGATCTGAAATGCCCCCTATGCAATTCTTGTCTTGAAGATGAAGTACACACTTTATTTTACTGTAAATCTCTGAATGATTTGCGACAAAAATACATCCCATCTCGTTATAGGCAATACCCTTCAGAAAAAACATTGAAACTTATGATGCAAGATGACAAAAGCCTTCATGACTTAGGACGATTCATATATCATTCCAACAAAAGGCGTTCTGCTTTAGAATGATGGCTGTAGCAAAATGATTAACGTATTTCTCAAGTTGTTTCAGTGTCTTATGCTACTCTGTGTACAATTTGTGCCCTAATTATCAATTCTCTAATCAATTTTTGTTATTCATTCATTTATTTATTTATTTAGTTAGTTACTAAATTTATGTTTAGTCTAAAATGTTGCAAACATTCTAATCAGATGTATGCTAATACCACAAGTGAATGTTATAATCGTTGTGCTTGGAAGTGTTTTCAGGTGCATTCTTGGAAAGGATTGAGAACGAAATTAATGTGTGGGGGGAGGGGGGGGGATAGCGAGTGTGTGAAATTGTAATGGGTCCGGTGGCCTTCTACAATAAAATCGTTCAGAGTTCAGAGTTCAGAGTTCTGTCTCTCTCTTGTTTGGGTTGTCTTCTCTGCTGTCTCCTCTCAAGTTCCGCGCTAAAAACCACTGGGCTATCACCACCCCTCCTAAATTTATCTGTTCTAATGGTTACTTCAAGTTTGAATCTGAAAGTCTCACCTTGATACCATCCAGACCAGGTAGCCCAGGGAAGCCCTTCTCCCCGATCATCCCCTTCTGTCCAAAGGGACCAGGTGGGCCATCCTTGCCTCTCTTACCCTGTCAGGTGTGGGCAACATGGGACAATTCAGTTATCAACGCCTTTCACATACAAAATACATTAAATGAATTTTTTTTAAGTACAATGCATTTTCAGTTTACCAGAGAATCATCCATGAATTGCACACACATGCATGTGTGCACACACACACATACACAAACACATACACAAAAACACACACTGCATGCACAATACACACACACCCTCACTCACACACACCCCCTCACACACACACACACACACACACACACACACACACACACACACACACACACACACACACACACACTAACACTAACACTAACACACCCTCACTCACACACCATAACCATACACTCACACACAAAACACACACACACACATATACACACACACCATCACACCACACAGCCACACATCCCCCCCCCCCCCCCCCCCCCCCCCCCCCACACACACACACAAACCTTCACTCACTCACACACACACCACACATACACCACACACATACCACACACACATCACACCCACACACACACACACCACACACACACACACACCACTCACACACACCATCACACCCCCACACCCCCACACACCACACACACACACACACACACACACCATACACAACACACACACTTACCCTGCGTCCTGGAAATCCAATCATGCCTTTCCCTCCCTTCATTCCTGGGTACCCTTTCAGACCCTGCACACAGCCACATAAACCATACAACATTTATTCTACAACATAAACCATACAACATTTATTCTACAACATAAACCATACAGCATTTATTCTACAACATAAACCATACAACATTTATTCTACAACATAAACCATACAGCATTTATTCTACAACATAAACCATACAACATTTATTCTACAACATAAACCATACAGCATTTATTCTACAACATAAACCATACAACATTTATTCTACACTAAAATGCCTTTTAGACTGCACACAGCAACATAAACCAACATTTATTCTATGCTAAAATGCCTTTTGGTCTTGAACACAGCAACATAAACCATAGAACTTTTATTCTACGCTAAAATGCTTTATAGACCCTGCACACAGCAATATAAACGGGGGGGGGGGGGGGGGGGGGGGGGATGCCTAGTGGTCAGAACTCATCTCCTCTTCTGTACCTTACTGCATGTGCTATACTGCTTTATGGGAGCACCAAAATACTGTTGGTTGTGCTATGTTGCTTTCTGGTTGTGCTATATTGCTTTCTGGTTGTTATTTTGCTTTCTGTCCGTGCTATATGGCTTTCTGCCTGTGCTATTGCTTTCTGTTGTGCATTATTGCTTTCTGTCTATGTTACCTTGCTTTCTGCCTGTGCTCTATTGCTTTCTGCCTGTGTTACATTGCTTTCTGGTTGTGCTCTATTGCTTTATGCCTGTGTTATATTGCTTTCTGGTTGTGCTATATTGCTTTCTGGTTCTGCTCTGTTGCTTTCTGGTTGTGCTCGGTTGCTTTCTGGTTGTGCTATATTGCTTTCTGGTTGTGCTATATTGTTTTCTGGTTGTGCTCTATTGCTTTCTGGTTGGGCTCTATTGCTTTCTGGTTGGGCTATATTGCTTTCTGGTTGTGCTCTATTGCTGTCTGGTTGTGCTGTGCTGCTTTCTGGTTGTGCTATATTGCTTTCTGGTTGTGCTATATTGCTTTCTGGTTGTGCTATATTGCTTTCTGGTTGTGCTATATTGATGTCTGGTTGTGCTGTGCTGTCTGGTTGTGCTATATTGCTTTCTGGTTGTGCTATATTGCTTTCTGGTTGTGCTATGTTGCTTTCTGGTTGTGCTATGTTGCTTTCTGGTTGTGCTATGTTGCTTTCTGGTTGTGCTATGTTGCTCACTGGTTGTGCTATGTTGCTCTCTGGTTGTGCTATATTGCTCTCTGGTTGTGCTATGTTGCTCTCTGGTTGTGCTATGTTGCTTTCTGGTTGTGCTATGTTGCTTTCTGGTTGTGCTATGTAGCTTTCTGGTTGTGCTATATCGCTTTCTGGTTGTGCTATATCGCTTTCTGGTTGTGCTGTATTGCTTTCTGGTTGTGCTGTATTGCTTTCTGGTTGTGCTCTATTGCTGTCTGGTTGTGCTGTGCTGCTTTCTGGTTGTGCTATATTGCTGTCTGGTTGTGCTATATTGCTGTCTGGTTGTGCTATATTGCTGTCTGGTTGTGCTATATTGCTTTCTGGTTGTGCTCTGTTGCTTTCTGGTTGTGCTATGTTGCTTTCTGGTTGTGCCCCGTTGCTTTCTGGTTGTGCTCCGTTGCTTTCTGGATGTGCTCCGTTGCTTTCTGGTTGTGCTCCGTTGCTTTCTGGTTGTGCTATGTTGCTTTCTGGTTGGACTATATTTCTTTCTGGTTGTGCTATATTGCTTTCTGGTTGTGCTATATTGCTTTCTGGTTGTGCTATATGGCTTTCTAATCTTCCAGAACACAATACTTTCCTGACTGTGTTGCTTTCATGTTGCACTTGGTTACCTCTTGGTTATTTTGAGATTTTTATATAACTTTCTTTCTTGAAAAAGAAAAAAAAATGAAAAGAAAAAAAACAAACAAAATTGAACTTAAGTCAGACAGAAAATATCAGAGTGAAGCAATATTTTTCCCCTTCTTATGAGATGAAGCGCTCATCATGTCTTACTTTAAAATCAATACTACAAATACTACTACTTTTATTACTGTTATCATTATCCTCATAATAATAAAAATAATCATTATTATTATTATTATTATTGTTGTTTATTACTATCATAATTTTTTTTATAATCATCATCAGTATTATTATTATTATCATCATTATCATCTATCATTATCATAATCATCATCATAATCATACAACAAAAATAACAACAATCCCTAATGATGATGAACATGGTGATGATGATGAAATGTTTAAAATAAACGAACAAATAAAATAATAACAATGATAACAACAACAATTATAGTACTGCCAGAAAAAAAAACAAAAAAACCCCCACAAAACCATAAATTGCAACCCTCCCCCCCCAAAAAAAAAAAAGTTTACTACCTTCAAATAAAAAAAAGCTATACTGAATGTAAAGTGGTGAACATGGAATAACATCGCTATAACAAAGGCTTCCCAACTCACCATAGGCCCAGTGTTGCCGGTAGGGCCAAGGTCTCCTTTGTAGCCTTTTTCCCCTTGGTCGCCTTTCTTCCCTTTCTCTCCATACAGTCGGGTGGAGTTGCTGGTGGGAGTGCTCTCCCTTCCCGCCACCCCAATCTCTCCCTTCAGACCTTTCAGACCCTGTGACCAGTCGAGGAAGAATTAGTTGCTTACGTAAATAAACCACATAAATGCAGTATGTATGTGTGTGCAAGCATGGATGTACTTTTGTATCCATGCACACATGAGAAAGAGATAGAGAGAGAAAGTCAAGACAAGTCAAGTGAGAGAGACAGAGACAGAGAGAGACACAGAGAGAGAGCGAGAGAGAAAGTCAAGACAAGTCAAGTCAGAGAGAGAGAGAGGGGGAGAGAGAGACAGAGAGAGAGAGACAGAGGGTGGGGAGCAGAGAGGGAGAGGGGGGGAAGAGGGTGAGCACAAGACAAAGGATCTAAATAAGCTTGCATTAAAAATTTGAAATGGAAAAGAAACAAAAAGACAATGTAACTGCTACATGTATGCATTATCTGATTTTTCGTACCTTTTCCAACAAAACCTACACTTCTAAACATTCACATTTTTCTCTACCCAAAGTAAATCTCAGTAACTACAAGAGAACAAGCAGATGGATACACAAACTCTGTATTGCTCTCAGGCAGGTGTGAACAGAAGCACAAAGAAAGACCTTTTTAGTCATATACATACACATTCACATTTTTCCTACCCAAAGTAAATCTCGGTAGCTAAAAGAGAACAAGCAGATTGATACACAAACTCTGTATAGCTGTCAGGCAGGTGTGAACAGAAGCACGCAGAAAGATCACAGGTACCTTCTGTCCAGGAATGCCAACACCATCAGCACCCTTGTCTCCTCTCAGACCCTTCAGTCCAGGTACCCCATCCACACCCTGCAAAAAACAAAGAAAGGTTATATTTTCTCCACAAAAAATCCACCCCACCCCCACCCCCCACCTAAAAAAAACCTAAGTAAACTGCAATGGTGTCATCATGTAAAAAGACCAAGTGCAAAAACCCAACAAGGCTAAACAACAGAACAAAACATAACAAAACAATCCCTGCCCCTTCTCTACTCCTTTTCCAAAAGACTCACTAGTTTTGCATCAACAATGTTCCTGTTTTGGTATGACCATGTAAAAGGACCCAGTCTTAAAACAAACAAAAAAAGACAAAACGAAACAACAAAAAAGCAAAATGAAAACAACACAAAAGCAAAATGAAAACAACAAAGCAACCCCCATCCCACCCCATCCCACCTAAAGAAAAAGAAAAAGAAAAAACAACCTCCAACAAAAAAAAACCCAAAACACACACACAAAAGACACAGTAATTTTGCTTGAAGGAAATTTCCAAGAAACTGCTGAGGAAGGGCAGATGGGAAAGGAGGAGGAGAGAAAGGCATGAGGACAAGCAACTTTAACCCAACAGACAGAGAAAACGCCCATCCAACAGACCCGAGCTTTGGTACCCAACAGACATAAGTGGGGAGAGCTGTCAAGTACCTTTTTCAGTACTGCAACCAATAACTTTATAGGAGATAATGTATGAGGAGAAAAAAGAAATGACAGCAAAAAATACATGTAATATTTAACCATTCTAGTGCTTTTATTTCCAGCAGCAATCAAAATCATCATTCATGTAATGTAAGTGAATGTGTTTGTATTTGTATTTGTGTGTGTGTGTGTGTGTGTGTGTGTGTGTGGTGGTGTGGTGTGCGGTGCGTGCGTATGCATGTGTGCACGTGCATGCATTTGTGTGCAGCAATGTGCTGTGGTTGTAAATATGCATGTGTCCATGAGCGCGCATGTGTGTACGTGCATGTGTGTGTCATGCATGTGTGCAAGTGTACATGGATGAATAAGCAAATGCCTGTACATATGTGCCTAAAATGCAAACATGTTGTGCATGGATAAACAAACAAGGAGGTGAGTGGATCTCTCCCTGTTTCCCAAGCCCTCAGAGAATCAGGCACCAGCACTCACAGGTATGCCGTCCTCTCCTCGCATGCCCCGCTCTCCTCGGAAGCCGGGTTTCCTCGCAGACCCTGCCAATCACAACAACCACATAAGAAGAAAGCTGGCAGGATGGTTAACCTTTTCCCTAAGGATAGCCTACTATAGGGTAACCAACCAGCTACTAACCCCTTCCCTACATAGCACCCACTGCTGGGTTACTGAAATAAAATAAGATCAGCAGAGGATTCAAATGGTTCCCTAAAATGCCCTTTAGTCACAACAACACTGTCACATATACCATGCCGATCTTTAAATAACCACACACAATTTTTCCATAAGATCTACTACATGAAGATGTTCTGCCAGCAACGTCTACAAAACACACACAATAATGCCTAAAAGACATAATATTGTGTCCATCTCAATAACTGTATAATACTTACAGGACATGATATTCTGCCAGTCATTACTATGACATGATATACAGCAAGACATATGATACTCTCATCATCAACTACGTAACTTACAATAAGATCTATATGACATAATGTTCTGCCATCCATATCAACCACATAACATACAAAAAGACCTACGATGTTCCACTCATAATTATCCACACAAGATAAAATTTTAAAAAAGACAAGACATGATGTTCTGCAATGTATAGCAAAAGTCTTCATGGACCCAACATTTAAATATTGATGCCTTACATCAGATGAATTCAAACATAAAAAAGAACTTAACTGGGGGAGACTTGGCAATGCATGGCTCTATAAAAAAAAAAATAAATCCACATTTTTTTTGTAAATCCTAAATTTTTGCGGCTGTATAAAAAAAATCTGTCTACATTTTTTGTGAATCCCAAATTTTGTGGCTGTTCAAACACTCAATACACGTTTACTTGTAAATTCTAAAAGCTCCTAAATTGTGACGCTTTGCACCTCACCCACTTTTCCACTAGGAGCACTTTATGTACGTGGGGGTCAAGTTGCTGATTTTGACATTTGATTCATAGTAAAATTATAAGCATTCTTCTTCCATTTACTGAAGTATCAAGGCATAATTTTGTTTCCTTTTCCTTAAAAAAAAACGTTTAAAAACACCCAAGCCATCATTCTGATCACCTATTACGATGCAAAACTTGTCAATTTCTCATTTTGTCACTTTCTGTAGTCTACCATTTCAATTTGTAAAAACTTTTCATAGAATGTTTCCATTTTCAATGTTCAATCTGTTTTCTGTACTGAATAGCCTCTTTATTGCAGAAAACAACATATCAACAATTTAAAACTGACCTCCAGTGCAATGTAACTCAATATGTGGTGGAGCGCCACAAGTATTAGGCTGCATACAAAAAAAAATCAACCACCCTTTTTTTGTAAATCCTAATTTTCCTAATTATAAAAGGCACTGAAAAAGTGTAGTGTACTTTCATTAACTAGGCAATCCCAAACAAATACACAGTCAGGTCTGAGTACTGCAGCAAACAAATACACAGTCAGGTCTGAGTACTGCAGCAAACAAATACACAAGTCAGGTCCTGGAGCCTACCTGTCTTACTGCACAACAAATAATCTCTTACTGCACAACTAACGTAGGCCATGGACAACACTCTCAACAGGCAAAAATCCTTGCCTCCCTTTTCTCCAATGCTGACTCATCCACTTCGTAGGACCCAGTCACCCTAAGAAAGGACACAACACATCACATGAACATTTTGACTTTGACTTTGACATGACATACAAAAACTGAGGAGGGAGATCTTCTTATCTCCCTTTTCCATTCTATTTCAAAAAATGAAAAGAAACGTTTGTTATTTGACTTTCAATTCTTTTCATTCAGAGTTGTCATAGTTAACTTGGTGACGCAATATGTGAAAGCTTTGTGAGAAAGCTTGATGATGGGATAGCCTAGTGGTCAGAACATTGCGCTCACAATTTGACGACCCGAGTTTGATTTCCGTTCAAGGGGATTTTACCCCTGGAGTTAACATCAGTGCTGACTCCACTCTCCCAAAAAAGTCTTTCAGATGAGACTGTAAACCAGGCCCCATGTGCGAACACACGCAAAACATCTTGTGCACACGTTAAATCCTGTTCCACTTTTCGTAAGAGTAGGCTATTGTGTGCCAATGGGAACAGATGACAATAATTACAAAACTGCATACACATGGGGACTGGATGGAAAAAAAGCACATGAGTGCTTATCCCATTATCCTCGATATAAATAAAAAATAAATACATGAAAATAAATTGTTTGCAAGGCGTAATGTGTTGCTGGTTTGCCTCAAGGGTGGGAACTAAAATAAGCTCTGGCTTGATGTTCTTCCCCTGCATGCATGTCATTGACTTGTGCTTTGTAATAATTTACTGAATAAAAGTTGTTTAAACCAACCATGTATTCTGCCTGATCATTTGCTTCAAGAAATAAGAAACAAACTTGGAAATAAAGGAAAACCAGACAGATCCTACAGGTGTTCATTTTTAAGCATCCAGACATCTATGTGCACATACACACCGCACACCTGCACTTACACACTTACACTTACACACAAACTACACACACACACACACACACACACACACACACACACACACACACACACACACACACACACACACACACACACACACACCACACACACCAACACCGCACACGCTGCACACACCACAGCACACACCACACCACACACACACACACAAGCTCCGCAACACACGCACATGCACACACACACACACAAACAAACACAAACACACACACAAAACCATCAACAACAATAACAACACCAACAACAAAATGAACTATAACAACACCAATAATAGCAATTGTAAAATAAAAAAAAAAGTCTTACCTTTAACCCCCGAGTACCATCTCTACCGGAACGGCCAGGTAGACCTGGCACACCTGGCTCACCTGCCAGACCTGCCAGCCCCTGCACAGAAAACATTTGTCTTGTCAAAACTTGTGGTAGTAGGCACCCATCAGTCTCAGAAGACTATGGAGTTGCACCCTAGCCTTAAGAGCGCAAAGCCTGGGTAAGTAAGTATGGAGGGCAAGCTGTTACCCATGCAGCAGATCCCCCCTCTCCATGCCATTGGAATGACCCATTGGAAAGGCAATGACCGATACAAATGGTTCCAGTACTGTTGCAGGAGCCACCAGAACGTTGCCATATACAGCAACTTTGTATTTTCTTCTTCTTTCTAAAACTTGTATTCTCTTCCTAAATCTGCAGAGCAAACCTGTCTTTTCGTCTTCTTTTTTCTTCTTCAAACACTCAAAACAGCACTGTTTGTTGTCTATCAGATGAGTGACAATGTACTGTGCTGCCATTATTAAACCTCTGACAAGTCATGCCCAGAGCATCCAACTTCAGCAGAGGAGAACAGTTTTGTTTTGATCATTTTCTGGGAAGGAAAAAAAAGCTAGGAGAACGGACCAAGGAGGCAGAAAATACACAAAAGAAGGAGATGACCAGAAGAAAAGAAAGCAAGGCCCAGAGACCAAAAAAGGGGGGAGGTAAGAAGAAAAAGAGAAAAAGAGGATGGAAATTCCTGGCACAGAATTTCCAGAAGGTGAGGATGCTGTTTATACTGACAGGCCCTCAGCATCCCCACTTTTCAAAACTGATCCATTTTTCATGTAAAAAGCAACAACAACAAAAAGCAATCAGGGTGTATAGTAAAACTAGTACAATTCTGGAAGCTATCAATTTTAGTAATATACAGTAAAGCTGATATTTTTTCTTGTAAACAGGTAAAAATAGGTTTACAGGAAAACAATCACATTCTTCTTTTGGGAGTGAGTAACTTTATTGATATACAGTAAAACTGATAAATTCTTCTTGTAAAAAGTAATACTGTCCGTAAAACCAATAAATTGTTCCTGTAAAAAGTAATATGTATACATTAAAACAAAAATTGTCTCTGAAAAGAATAATGCTAGTATACAGTAAAACTGAGAAATTCTTCCTGTAAACAGTAATACTAGTATATAGTATAAATTCTTCCTGTAAAAAGCAAATCCACATTTTCCTGGAAAATCAGCCCGGTAACCCTCTCCTAATCTATGATCTACGGAGGACGGAACTTTTTATTTCAATTCAAAGAGGCAGAAAGAAAACAAAAGATAAAACTCTCACCTTTGTACCATTGCATCCTGGGTATCCTTGAGGGCCAACTGGACCCTCTAATCCTGGCTGACCCTGAAAAATCATTCATTACAACTGTGGTTATTTCCACCCAGGTAAGTTTTTTTTGTTGTTGTTTGTTTGTTACTTGCATGTTGTTTGTCCATTGTGTTCAATGATGACCTCCAAAACAGCAGAGGAGGCAGCTGCTGTTTCAGAAACTGGGCAGAAATTTGATTATAGTGAAGATGCCTTGCCTACAGTACATCCCCACTCTCTCGGCCAAGAGGGCATGAGGACAGTCAGTGTTGGAGACGTTCTCCAAAGGTCAACTTTCCCCCTGGGCTGCAGCACATAAGGACTGTGCAAGTCAAGCCTCCTAGTCAGAGAGTCATAGTCTATCACTAAGACTAAGCAGTAAAGTGGAATTCCATGGGTGGGAAAGCCACTGATCATACAGCCTAGAGCTCCAAGGAACACCAATGGTGAGATTTTCTGTGCATGTGACCATTTACCCACCATTCAGGTATCTGCATTCCGACTTCAGGGATGAAGTCTAACCATGACACCTGTGTGCATGTGATTTTTAAATTTTGTTATCTGTTCCTACTGGCACAAAATGGCTTATTTTTGCTGACAGGTAGAACAGATTTAATGAGCATGCAAGATGTTCTGCGTGCATTCACACACAAGACTTCAGTTTAAAGTCTCATCCAAAGGAATTTTGTGGGGAGTGGAGTCAACACTTGCACTGTTAACTCCAGAGGAAAAATCCCCTGGAATGGGTGCCACAGTGGTGGCTCAAACCTGAGCTGTCCAAAAGTGAGTTCAACATTCTAACCACTAGACCAGACCCCAAGAGAATAAAAACACCACCAACATATTTGCATACACATGAGGACTGGATGTAAAAAATTAAAAAAAGCACATGAGTGC
>CM060335.1:48377845-48382845 GCA_030674155.1 Stramonita haemastoma
TTTGCAAGATAAGCACTATATAGAATTTCATGTATTATTATTATATAGATTGATCCAAAAATGATTATGACAACTATAACAATGAATTGTTGACTCTTTAATAAGCTTAAATTGTCTGGCAATGTTGTCATCCAGCTAAAACAGGCCCATTGGCTGGATATAAACTTGTATGATCTCCCTTGCATCATTTATTTAATTATAAACATAAGGCAAAAGATTCATTAGCTGTTTATTTTCTTCAAATACATTTTTTCACAAATATTTATAAAGCATACTTTCCTGCTCTTTCTATTTTTCATATTTTGCTGGCAGCAGTAGTTGGCCACAAGAATGTGTATTTATTCTAAGGCTACAACAGACACTTCTAAATTATGGAAAGTGTCTTGCTGTTAGGTACCACTGAGGAGGAATAATGGTTCAGTCATTACCAGCTCTTCTGAAAAGTACTAAACCAGAAGTTGAAACATTAGTTAGGTCATGCCACACATGCAGAACATCTTGTGCACACATTAAATCCTGTTTCACTTGTCATAAGAGTAGGTGATCTTGTGCACATGTTAAATCCTGATCCACTATTCATAAGAGTAAGGAACAGATGACATTTATAAAACTACATACACATGGGGACTGGATGTAAAACAGCATATGAATGCTTTTTTTTCATTATTCTTGATATATAAGAATAAATAAAATAAAGATTTTTATTTTGTGGAAGGGATTGTTTTGTTTGGGGAGGGTTTCTGAATCTTAGACAAAAATCATTTATATAATGAAGTTGTAACTGATTACCTGCACTTGTTTTTTCCCATATTTTCTCTATTAATAGTATTATGTTTGTTATATTAAATACACACATATATATATATATGTATTTGGAAGGGAGATAGCCTGGTGGTTAAGACACTCCTCTTATCATCTGCTGATCTGAATTTGAATTCTGTTGAAGGGTATTTGCCCCTGGAGTTATCATCAGTGGCAACTCCACTCTCCCAAAAATTCCTTTAGATGAGACTATAAACTGAGGTTGTATGTGAGAATGCATGCAGGATATCATGTGCACACATATTTGTTCCATTTTTGAAAAGAGTAAGTCATTATATGCTGGTGGGAATGGATGAAAAGATTTACAAAACCACATACACACAGGGACACAAGGTAACAAAAGCACAGACAAGTGCTTGTTCCATAATGCTAAAAAAAAAAAGAAGTTAAAACCATCATTAAGAAAACATATTTTGTGTTTTGTTTCTACATTATGCTTTAGGTTGTTTTTAAAAGCAATGTAACTAGTCTAAACATAGTATGGTTATCTTTCTCATTAGATATTATTTTTCATATCAATTTGGGATAAACACAGGTTTGGAAGAGTTGGCATTTCTACCAGTGGGGAAGGATGACAAAATATACAAAACCTCATGCCCACAGGCACTGAATGCAAAACAGATATTATATGAGTGTTTATTCCATTGTCCTTGTCATTTTCTTCTTCATCATCTTTTTCTGCATACACACGGGGAATGGATGTAAAAAAGAAAAAAGTACAAGAGTCCTTATTCCATTATCCTTGATATAAAAGAATAAATCAAATAAAATCATATCATCAAATGCTCAGACAGCAACTATTGGTGTCTTATATGAGCGAAAATGCATTGCACTGACATTAAGTGCCTGACAAGTCAGGCCCAGCGCATCTAACTTTGGCATAAAAGAGAATTTTTATCTTTTAAATCTTTCTGGAAAAAGGGCAGGAGAATGGACCAAGAGGCAGAAAATAGACAAGAAAAAGGAGACAGGAAAAAGGTACATGGCAGAAACAAAGGAAGTGATAGAAAAGAGGAAATTTCTGGCACAGAATTTCCAGAAGGTGGGAATGCTATTTATACTGACAGCCCCCCCCCTCCCCCCCCCTATACCCACAGGGGTATCTTTGAAATAACAGAATTATAGAATTTTTAAATTAAAAAAACAACAACTAAATTTCTCACTCTGACTCAAAGCTCTCCTGCATTTCCAAAGGCAACCAAACATGTGTTTAATTACATAACAACAAACATACAAACACACAAACAATCAATGAAACAAAAGAAACAAAATGTACTCTTTTGTCTATCAATATTGCAATGCAGACTTTTAGACACTAATAGTTTTCCATACTTTGGAACCCCCCCCCCCCCCCTCCCCCTCTACTGGTGGAAATTACCCTGTTCAGTGTTTGCTAGTGGAAAGAATACTTTTTGCCAGTAGGGTAGTACCCTTGTGCCTCTCTAGTTTCCTATGCATGATATGTACTGGCCTAAGTTTTTATTCCACAAATATAATATGTGAACGATGCTGAATAAGCAAGAAAAAGAATATTACCGAGCACACAAAAAGAAGCAATGAACCAGCTATGCCATTCCAAACACACCAAAAAATCAACAAAATGAAAAACATTCTGATCAATCGACTAAAAAATCGTTTTTCTCTGTCTTGATCTCCATAAAACGTCTGTTAAGTTACCCTTGAAAGTAAAGATGATGCTCTCGCCTCCACCCTTGCCCCCTACTCCGTCCGCATCGCCCCCCCCCCCCCCCCCCCCCCCCCCTTATAATTACCTGTATTGTGATCTGTTAGGCATATACCTGGCACACATTTATCAAAATACCAGAAAGTACAAAACGCTGAAATACAGTATTACAGGTCATATCATCGAGCTGCAAGGGAAAAAAATCGAAATGCAGGAGTCTGCTTATACTCACCGCCGAGACTGAATCGACGAAAACTGAGATCACAACTCCCAGAATCGTTGCTATGGTGGCCACTTCGCTCGGCTTCATCGCCGAGGATTTTCCGAGGGTCTTTCTTTACAAAGCACTGAACCCTATGACTTATCCAGTTTACTTGATCTGAATCTGAATACGTCACCCCCAAAACTTTAGGCGAAAGGGAAGCACTTTCCTTGCAGATTTTTGTCACCTGCTATACTCCCTCATCTTCGCCATAAGAGTTTCTGAGAGAACGGTTCCAGTCTATACTGTTGCAGACGACAATGTGGAACTACTTACGAAAATAACTTAAAATCTAACAATGTTTCAACACATCACAGCCCAATTTTTATCTAATCTTTCTATCTGCACTGATATGCTACATTTATTTAAATATAGACGACTAGTTTGATAAATAAGTGGCAAGAATGAAAGAACTATCTTTTTTCGCGAACGAACATTGGGATATCTGCAGAACAGGGTATCGTAAGGCCTGTCTCGAGACAGTAGACTCAGCAGCATCCGAAAGCTGTCAATCAATGCAAATGAGCAGCATACATGTCCGAACTTTCCCTCCAAACTTGTTGCGCAATGATAGGGTCACTCCGCGTCAAAAATAGTTCTATTTCCATGTTCTTGTTTTAATACATTTGTACACTTTCCAGCGATGTCTACTGAAGGATACTTCTATTTTACTTTTATTTGTTAAATGGAAATAAGAAAAGTTAGTTTGAAAGCAAATTTGATTATTTTTCTGCAAATTCCAGACATCCCGTACTTGGTTTGCCAGCAACTATCAGGTGTTCAGATCTCATAATTGTACTTATTCAAAGAATCCATTTACAATAGGCATAATTTGAAAGCTATTGTAGTTCATATCTGTAAGCTATTTCGTTATTTCCTCTCATAACTAGCTATATAAACGAGCAGGAGGAAATGTAGGTTACTACTGCGGGATGCAGAACAGACGAGGCGGAGGAAGCTCCGCCCCCTTCCAGAAGCCAGCAATGTAACCTTACTCCAACCTGGCACCAGCATCCACACAGTAGAAGCTAGCTTTTCCCTACCGAAAAGTTTGGGGGAAAAGTTGTTCCTAGCCTGGATGATTTCTCGTCCAGTTTAGCTTTTGTAAGGTCAGGTTAGAGAGCAGGTTTTGCTGAGGATTGGCCTCAGCGGGTGTATCCGTTAGATCGGTTAGTGGACTTCATCGGTTCGGAGACGGCGAGGTCCGATGACCGAGTGTTGTGAGGGTGCCAGTATGAAGACTGGCAGCCCTTTGGCACCCCGGAGGTGTGTTCACACCCGTATGTCTGCAACTTCAGGACCATCAGGAATTATGTCTGCCTGGTAAGTACTGCTGACTTTACACCCGCTTATTTATTGTCTTCCACCCGTTTCATTCTAACCCTTGAAGCGTGTGAAATGATCGAAGAGTAAAACATTCCGATGTTTCAACTGTTGCAGTTTCCTTCTAGCCTACCCCCCTCCCCCCCCTCCTCTTTCTTCGCTCCCCTCCAGCCTGAAAACCTGAAGGGGTGTTCTGATAAATGCTGAGTAAGAATTTTTTCCACGGGCAGGGCAGTTTTACTGGAAATTGTTGTTCTTGTTGTTTGCTCTTATTTTTGAGGTAATTTGTGAGGGTGTTATTAATGATATGTCCTGCTTCTTTCCAGGTTTCTTGCCCTCGCGTTTCTTGTAATCTTGGCATCCTGCGTGGAGATCACTGCAGCGGTAAGTACCCATCTCTCTCTCTCCCCCCCCCCCCCCCCCTCCTCTCTCTCTCTCTCTCAGGCAGTACTCTGTGTGTGTGTGTGTGGTGTGTGTGTGTGTGTGTGTTGTGTGTGTGTGTGTGTTGTGTGTACGCGCGCGTGCCAGTACGTCCGTGCGTGTGTGCTGTACGGGTATGCGCGCGCGTGCGCAGAGACCGGCGCCCACAGACTTGTGTCCTGTCCTATTTATATCTCTGCCTCTGGTATTATGTTCAAGTCTGTCTCCAGTGGTTAGACAGGCTTCTGGCTGTCTTTTAATGTTGTAATTCACAATATTCTTTGAATAGATCTGTCTTGTTGGGTAGGGGTTTTCTCTCTTATGTTTCACTCCTCTTGATATTGTCTGTGCATCTGTCTGTCATGTTCTATAGCTCTGTCCTGGTTTCTGTGTCTGTCTGTCTGTCTGTCTGTCTGTCTGTCTATCTGCCTGTCTGTCTGTCTGTCTGTCTGTCTCTGTCTGTCTGTCTGTCTCTGTCTGTCTGTCTGT
>CM060335.1:48387845-48410345 GCA_030674155.1 Stramonita haemastoma
GACAAGGTGAAACGTGGACAAGATATAGCACAGAATCAACAAAAGGTTTAGCTCAGGAATCAACAAGGTTATAGCACAGGAATCAACGAGTATAGCACAGAATCAACGAGGCATGGCACAGAAATCAACGAGGTATAGCACAGAAATCAACAAGGTATAGCACAGGAAATCAATGAGGTATAGCACAGAAATCAACGAGGTATAGCACAGAATCAAAGAGGTATAGCACAGAAATCAATGAGGTATAGCACAGAAATCAACAGGTATAGCACAGAAATCAATAGGTATAGCACAGAAATCAACAAGGTATAGCACAGAATCAACAAGGTATAGCACAGAAATCAACGAGGTATAGCACAGAAATCAACGAGGCTATAGCACAGAAATCAACAAGGTATAGCACAGAAATCAACAAGGTATAGCACAGAAATCAACAAGGTATAGCACAGAAATCAACGAGGTATAGCACAGAAATCAACGAGGTATAGCACAGAAATCAACAAGTATACACGAATCACAGGTATAGCACAGAAATCAACAAGGTATAGCCAGAATCAACAAGGTATAGCACAGAATCAACAAGGTATAGCACAGAATCAACGAGGTATAGGCACAGAAATCAACAAGGTATAGCACAGAAATCAATGAGGTATAGCACAGAATCAACAAGGTATAGCACAGAAATCAACAAGGTATAGCACAGAATCAAAGGGATAGCACAGAATCAACAAGAAGCACAGAAATCAACGAGGCATGGCACAGAAATCAACAAGGTATAGCACAGAAATCATGAGGTATAGCACAGAAATAACTTGAGTTGAGGGACAACTCCACTCTCTCTGCCAACACTTATGTCCGTGTGCACAATCTAGGAGCTGTTCAACACTTCGCTTACCTGGCGCTGACCTCCTGGCACAGGTAGGAGGTCAGATGGTTCAAGAGAAGCAGAAAGTGACGTTATGTATGAAGAAGCAAAGACAATAGTGAAGAAAAAACAAAAGAGAAGATGGCTTCAGCAGCACCCTTATTTCAGCAGTAAAGAGACTACCCCTCCTGCCCAGAGAAGATCAAGTGACTGTTGTGAGACTGAGGACTGGGCACAGGCATCACATGTTCGCCAAGTTCCACATTGGTGATTCTGCGATGTGCCCCCTTGTAATTATATTAAAGTCCCAGCGGAAATACCCCGATTTAGGGACTGTGGCATTTCTCCCTTTAAAGGGGAACGCTTCCAATACACCAAAACCTGAGATACATCTGCCTACTGACCTGCCGATGAAGGACAAGACCTTGGGACCCCAGGAGAGCCTTCGGTGTACTAGGCATTTGTCAAAACCTTGAGAGTTGCTGTCTGAAAGTTCAACAACGAGAAGAAGAACTTACCTGGCATCCATCATCATCAGTGAGGAATCCCAACCAAAATCCTTTGTAAGGAAGGGCAGTGAAAGCAGGCAGACTAAACCCTAGTAGAGGAAGGACAGGAAAACATTTCTATGAAACACACAGTTGCCTCCTGCATGTACTGGTGTTCTTCCGTTCTCCTCCTACACACATGCCAGACAGGGTTAAGGTTTGTGGATGTAGCGAGAAGAATCCTTCCAGACTTGAAAGTGAGGTGCTTTAGCATATAAATCTAATGTGAGGTGATTTAGCATATAATTCTAAAGTGAGGTGATTTAGCATATAACTCTAATGTGAGGTGATTTAGCATATAATTCTAAAGTGAGTTGATTTAGCATATAATTCTAAAGTGAGGTGATTTAGCATATAATTCCAAAGTGAGGTGAATAGCAATTCTATTGTAAGTGATTTAATATAATTCTAAAGTGAGGTGATTTAGCATATAATTCTAATCTAAGTGATGTGATTTATGCATATATTCTAAAGGATGTGATTTAGCATATAATTCTAAGCACCAGATAATGACCATCACTAACAACAAGTGCACCAGACCATTAGATCGGATAAATATATAACTATATATATATAATAATTATATTATGTATAAATATATACCCAAGATCTGCTGACTAGTCAAAGAAAAGAAAACTTGGTTGGTGTGGTCATGTTACAAGATCCAATGGCCTGGTTAAAGCTGTTCCACATTGACTGCTATGGGAGGAGATGAAGGAGTAGACAGGGGAAAAAAACAGCAACACACTTACACACACACACACACACACACACCACACACACACACACCCCACACACACACACAACTATATATAACAACACACACAAACACACACACAACACACACACACACACTACACACACACACAACAACTACACACACACACACACACCACACACACACACACACACAACACAACTACACACAACACACACACACACACACACTACACACACACACACACACACACACACACTACACACACACACACACACACACACACACACACCACACACAACACACACACACACACACACACACACACACACACACACGTCACTATGAATGAGGGAACACACACACACACACACACACACACACACACACACACACACACACACACACACACACACACACACACACACACACACACACACACACAGAGGAACTTGTGGCGGCCCCAGTATGTCTAGGTCAGCTATGAGAAGTGACGGAGGGGGGGGGTGGAGGGGGGGCAGTCTTACAGGTCTCCCTCCCTCCCTCCCTGAAGAGATGAAGGGCAGTAGCAGCTGCTGCACTGGGTGAACCAGGACAGTTCCATCCATTGCCCACATTGTTGTGGTCAGAGTGAGACGTTCTGCCTCTTTGGCTACATTAACTCTGTCTACTTTTCCTTCTATTTCATATATATATCACTCTTGCATTCCTCTGCAACCTAATAAATTAGGCATCCAGAGAAATAAAAACCACTTTTGTTTTGTTTTGTTTTTTTATAAAAAGACTAGCCCCTGACTCAAAATTATGTGATGTTTGCTCAAATTTTGTAGGTTTGAACTTTTTTTTTTTTTTTTTTTTTTACTTTTCAGTTAATACTGTACCCCCCTCGTCCTTTGACCTCTGCTAGCTTCCTAACCCCAATAAGCATACCCAGGGTCAAGGCTGTAGGAACACAAGCAATCCTCATTTTCATGATCATTTCCAACTTTCTCATCACTACCTGGTATTGCTCTATGTCATCAATCCCAAAAACAAGTGCACAGTGCAGTTTTTCATACTTTAAAAAATCTGTGAAAATCAACATGGTGGGGGGGGGGGGGGGGGGTTGCAAAATGGCATGAGTGTAGAAGGGAGAGGGTAGGATGGTGTTGTTCCCTGGAAACTTCCCATGGGGGAAAAAACCCTCCCCCTTCTTTCCTTCACCAGGTGGGCTAACTGCCAATGCACAGACTGCAGATTGCAAGACAAACGTTTCCAGATCTGACCATTCCTATTCTCTTTGTGAGTGTATGAATCGGTAAAAGTACAGGTATCCCTGGAAAGTTAGAGAGTACTCGTTTTAAGTAATGATATCTTTTAATTGCCATTAATTTAGGGCCGTGTTTTCATGTGTGTTGCTAGAAAACGATGTGCTAAGCATTTTGAACATAATTTCAAGTGCCTTTTGGACCGGATTCACACTGCTGATCCTCTTAATCCAGTTAGCGACAGGAAATCCGTTTAGGACACTACAGACGGTATCTAGATAAGATGGCCGTGGGTGGGTGGTTGTTTGGCAAGCTTTTAATTTGATAGTTTTACCTAAATTGAATCTCTCTCTCTCTCTCTCTCTCTCTCTCTCTCTCTCTCTCTCTCTCTCTCTCTCTCTCTCCTCCTCTCTCTCTCTTCTCTCCTCTCCTCTCTCTCTCCTCTCCTCTCCTCTCTCTCTCTCTCTCTCTCTCCCTCTCTCTCTCTCTCTCTCTCTCTCTCTCTCTCTCTCTCTCTCTCTCTCTCTCTCTCTTCTCTCTCCTCTCTCTCTCTCTCTTCAAAGAATAATTTATTTGCCTTGCCTTCCTTCTCTCTCTCTCTCTCTCTCTCTCTCTCTCTCTCTCTCTCTCCTCTCTCTCTCTCTCTCTCTCTCTCTCTCTCTAAAAGAATTTGCTTTGCTCTCTCTCTCTCTCTCTCTCTCTCTCTCTCTCTCTCTCTCTCTCTCTCTCTCCTCTCTCTCTCTCTCTCTCTCTCTCAAAGAATTTGCCTTGCCCTCTCTGCTCTCTCTCTCTCTGTCTCTCTCTGTCTCTCTCTGTCTCTCTCTCTGTCTCTGTCTCTGTTCTGCTCTCTCTCTCTCTCTCTCTCTCTCTCTCTCTCTCTCTCTCTCTCTCTCTCTCTCTCTCTCTCTCTCTCTCTTCCCCCCCCCTCTCTCTCTCTTTCTCTCTCTCTGTGAGTCATCACCTGTTAGAGAATCCCATCCTATCTTGCTCTTTGAATCAAAAAGCCTGTATCTTCTCGGAGGATAACCTGCCTTAACTGACGATAACCTATTTCTGTGTAGGCCTACTGCTGAACTATCACTTGCCCAGATCAGAACCCACCACTTAATGGACCCATGGGATTGAAGCACACACACACACACACACACACACACAACACACACACACACCACACACACACACACACACACACACACACACACCCCCGTTCCTTAGGGAAGACGTAAAATTGAGACACACACACACACACACACACACACACACACACACACACACACACACACACACACACACACACACACACACCACATTGTCTTGTAGTTAAGGTTATTAAAACCCTGCTCTGTGGAATTTGCTAAGCGTATGTCCCACACATCCTAAATTGGCCACCCCAGTTCCTGCCCCTGCATTGTTTTTCTCATGCTGATCAGGTGAGCTTTTTTGGTGGTGGTTTTTTTTTTGGGGGGGGTTGGTATTTGTTTTATATATTGTGTGTATATATATATATATGTTGTTGTTTTGTTGGTTCTTTTTTTCTTTTTTTTTTTTTTTTTTTTGGGGGGGGGTTGGGTTGGGAAAGTGTTTTGTTTGTTTTGGAGGGGGGGGGGGGAGGGTCTTTCTCTTTTGTTTGTTTGTTTTGGGTTTGGAGGGAGGGTCTTGTTTATACTCTGCAAAGAGCTCGCGCAGGTGTGTGTGTTGTGTTGTTGTTGTTGTTGTTGTTGTTTTGGAAGAGGATGAGGGGAGTGGTGCATTGTTCTTTTTGTTGTTGTTTATAGTTATACATTTCTACCTTCATGTCAGATTAACGAAAAAAACAACAATGAAACTAAAATGAGAATCATGGGATTTTCTTTCAGTATCGAAGAGAGGTTGTATTGTTGTTGTTGTTGTTTTTAAACACACTGTGGAAGGAAAAATCACAAACCGACTTATGTCAGCTGACATAACCTTCACCAAGGGAGAGAGAGAGAGACACTTGGCTGATTTCTGCGCAGCAGGCACAATCGTAGCGTATCGTAGTTAAGCAGCATCTTGGCAGGGGTGTGGGCCTACATCCAAAGCCTGCCTACCGAAACAAAAATCCGTACAATACATCAAAGAGAGAGAGAAAACAGAGACAGACAGACAGACAGACCAGACAGACAGACAGACAGGGGGGTGGGGGAGAGGAAGGTGGGGAAGAGAGAGAGGGGTGGAAGGAGAGAGAGCGTGAGAGAGAGGGGGGAGGGAGGGGGAAGGGAAAGAGGTGGGAGAGAGAGAGAGAGAGAGAGAGAGAGAGAGAGAGAGAGAGAGAGAGAGAGAGAGAGAGAGAGAGAGAGAGAGGAATGTTGGCACAGACTGCTCAACGACACAACCAGACATGAGGTAGGCCTATACATACAGATGCTCAAAGAGAAAGTAGCACCACACATACATAGTAAGTGTCTGGAATTGGAAAATGTGTGTATTGAAGACGGACCACTTCTGTGAACATTTGTGAAACTGAAGTTTCTTTTTCGAGGTGTGGTTTTCCCAGAAAGGGGGACAATCCACCGACGCCAACTACAGCAGTTTAACTTTTCCTGCTTCATATTTTATGGGGGGGGGGGGGGGAAGATAAGCCTTCTCTGGGCATTTTAACTAAATTGGTCAAGAAAAGCTCAGACTGTATGTTGTAATTTGGTGTGTAATGAGGTGAGAGGGTAGGGGTAGAAGGGATACATTAACTCGGCGGCTGTTAATACTCCATGGTGTGAACAGGTTCAGCTCCTTATCCTGATCCCCAAGTTACCTTCAGCCTAATCTGTAGTGTATGATAAGTCGAGAATTTAAATCTTGTGGCACTGGTTTCGTTTTTCGTTTCCTCTCCTGTGTAGTGAAGAAAGTTCATTGGTCTGACTTCCATCATACGAAAAAATACATGGTTTCATTCTCTCATAGTGCACCCATTTAATTAATTAACACGACTAAATATGTCAACAATGTATAGGCTTATTTCTGTATTTCCAGAATTGATTTTACAGTAAGAGCTGAAACTGTCCAAACCGATTTGTTTTAGGTGTAGATGTTTTGTTGTTGTTTTTTTCTTCTCCTCATCAAACTAGACAGAAGAGAAAAAGCAGAGAGGCAGGCAGACAGGCTACGAAGACATCTATAGGTAAAATGTAAAGGTAAAGGTGTCCCGTAACCTGTGTGGTCGTAGTAGACAAAAGATAGATCAGAAGATGCAGGACTGAGCAGGGGCAGAAAATGGAACTTTCCTGTTTCTGTGAACAACAAACGACATATTGCCTATAAAAAGGTAAAGGTGTCCCATAACCTAGGCGGTCGTAGGGGAGCAAGGCATCAGAGACCTCAGCTTCTCTAGGGGCCAGCATATTGAGGGCGGCGCCCATCTCCTCTCCCTCGCTACCTTACCTTCCCTGACCCTAAAGAGGGCAGGTACCCATTTACAGCTGGTGAACTGGGGGATAATAAGCGGACATCATCCCCCTAAGCTTAGACTTGGTGTGCATATATATGCATATATACATGTGTTAAATATAATTGTAATATTAATCCCCGTTGCTTCCCTTCCTGTTGAACCGAACAAAAGAACAAACAAGGGAACGAATAAACAAAAGAACCTAACAACCGCAACAACAACTCAACAAATACAGGATACGGCGAACATGTTTTCCACCAAACAAAAGAAACAAAATAATATGGTACGAAGAAACAAAGGATCCTAACAACAACAACACAACAACAACCGCAACATACTAGGAAACAGCGAAGATATTTTCATCAGGAGGAAAGGACTATTTTCGTCCCGTTTCCCGCACTGTGAGGTCACGATGGCTCATCAACAGGCTTCCTCTTATCTGTGCAGCCGCCTGCCTTCCCTCGTTACCTCCCTTATCTCCGGCCTCCGCCCCGCCCCATCTCCTACTGACTCTTATATCCATGGCACAACTGATAACTTAAGGGGGGGGGGGGGGGGGGGGGGGGGGTAGGGGTTGGGATGGGGGGTGGGTTGTGGGGGTTATGGATTGACGCAAAATGCTGCTGAAGAAGTTAACTTTTTTTTTAATTAAGCATAGTGCCTTCGCTCGTGCAGTACGCGTGCCTTGTTTTGTCTGTCCTTCAGTGTGTGTGTGTGTGTGTGTGTGTGTGTGTGTGTGTGTGTGTGTGTGTGTGTGTGTGTGTGTGTGTGGTGTGTACGTGTGTGCGTGCGGTGTCTGTCTGTCTGTCAGTGAATGTGTCTGTCTGTGTGCGTATGTGTGTTGATTATTGACTTTCAGGTTGATGATTATGATACTGTGAAGATCACCTTTCGCATGTAGGCAGATTCTACTTTAAAAAACAAACAAACAAAAAAACATAGTTATCGCAGTTAGTCAGTTCTGAGAGACATAGATCGCGTTCATTAAGTGTTGAATTCAATATTTTTTTAGTAACACTATCGTCAGCCGCTGCGTTAGAAGTTATGGCTGTTAACATTTGCTGTTTGTGTGATGTTTGAATTAAAAGCAACCCATTCCAAAACGAACCCCAAAAAGACCTTAGCAAAGCATTACACTCCGTTGCCTTTGATGTCCAACCTTTCACTTTGGATTGATTTTTTTTAATTTTTTTTTTTTTATAGATTCGTTCTGAAAGTAGGCCCGCTCGTTTTAGCCTGCTGTCTGGACTGAGTTTTTAGATATGTATATATTTTAATTGCCGTTATTTTGGGTCGTGTTTTCATGAATGTTAATAGAAAACGATGTGCTTGAGCAGTTGAAGAAAATTTCAAGTTCCTTTTTGACCTAGTTCACGCAGTTGAAGTCGTTTATTTTTCTTTATTATTTTTTCTTTAAGATGTTGGAATAACACTCACATGCTTTATTAAATCCGTCCCTGTGTGTATGCAGTTTTGTAAATTTTGTCATCCGTTCCCAAAGACACAACGGCCAACTCTTCGAAAAGTGGAACGGTTTTAACGTGTGCGCCTTGACCCAGTTAATCATTTAAAGAATCACAGTTGTATCATCAGCGAATACGTCACAAACAACATAATGGGAATAAGCGAAAAGGTCATCACTGACTTGACTTTGTCTAAGTTAAAAATAAAAGGTAAAGGTGTCCCATTACCTATGTGGTCGTAGGGAAGCGAGTGTCAGAGACCTAGCTTCGCTAAGGGCCAGCATGTTGAGGGCAGCGCCCATCTCCTCTCCCTCGCTGCTTTACCTTCCCTGGCCCTAAAGAGGGCATGTATTTATTTACAGCTGGGTAAACTGGGGGGAACTGTACTGAAGCCAAGGCACGCTAACAGACACCCATCCATTTGGTAACCGCGTTCTATGCTGCTTATTAACTTAGCTTGGGGAAAGCGAGTGCTCTGACCACTAAGCTATCCAAATGACCGTTGTTCGCTAGTTGTTCGTGAAGAAGTCTCAAGGCTACGCTGCACTTAAGGTACTTTATTTCAATGGTATTGATACATTTCTTAAGTTTAATATCAGACGTACGGTTCGGTTGTAGTGATTCTGAGTAAAGGGTGGGGCAGAGTGGTAACTTTACATAAAAAGTGTACCTTTTGATCTGTAAAAATGAACGTAGTTGTACATAAAGTTTACAGTAAAGGAATATGCCTTCGTTAATTTTAATTGAAACAACGATATGATTGATGACATTATAAAGAAAATTTTATTTTTGATCAAAAAAAACACAAGTAGTTGTATGTTTATAGCGTGATAAAAAATACAATGCATTGTGAAAAGGCTTACTTAAACACCAGTAGATAACTCGAATAGTCTACGTTTAGGCCTATAGCGTAAAGAAGTACCTTTTCCAATCATAGCTAAATAGAGAACATATCTGTAAAGGTTTCTATGAATATAGTTATATTTGAAATAGAGCACCCCCCCCACCCCACCCCACCCCCCCCCCCCCGTTCACCCAGCTGTAAATGGGTACCTGCCCTCTTTAGGGTCAGGGAAGGTAAAGCAGCGAGGGAAGGAGATGGGCGTCGCCCTCAACATGCTGGCCCCCTAGAGAAGCTGACGTCTCTGATGCCTCGCTCCCCTACGACTGCCTAGGTTATGGGACACCTTTACCTCTTTTTTAAACTATATTTCAAATGAACCTGAATTCTAACAGCACCGAGGTGTGCCGTGGCATTAGCATGATCAGAAGGGTTTGTGTAGCTGTCAAATGGTAATGTTTACAACTTTGCATGAATAAGAACCAGTGCCTTCAAGATTGAAGGGGAAAAGTTAGAAAAAAAAAGAAAGTCGTACACATAAGCACACTGTCTCGAGCAAGCACACATGCGCCCGCACACACATATATTCACGCGCCAACACACACACGCACACACATATATATGCACGCACACACACATTACCACAACTCACACACACACACACACAACACACACACACACACACACACACACACACACACACACACAGAGTTGATGCAGGTCTTTATTTCCAAGGGTTATACACAATCACTCACATACTTTTTTTCATCCCTTTCTTTTTCTGAACAGGAACTATAGTATTGAAATTCAAGCTGTGATTTCAAGAACTGACGAAGAAGGGAAAAAAAAACCCACAGAAAAAGACAGCAACAGACAGACAGGCAGACAGCACACACACACACACACACACACACACACACACAACACACACAACACACACACACACACACACACACACACACACACACACACACACACACGGAATGATGGACAGAACATACACACAGAGACAGACAATTTTATTATAAATAACTATCAAGATGTGGAAGCCGCATATTCTGCTTTCCGCGTTGACTTTATTTTTCACACACACACACACACACACACACACACACACACACACACACACACACACACACACACACACACACCACACACGAAAACAACCAACAACAACATCAATAACAACAAAAACGGTGCCAACGAACGCACGCACAATCATACATCTCTTCTTTTGCTGCCCGTGCCAACTCCCCCACATTCTTACGTCTGCAAGTCTGCTGTCTTTATGTCTGTTGCTATGGCGAGAATAGGGGGCTGCTGAACAGCTAAGCTAAGCTACCTTGCCACCACAGTGGAGTACTACCAGCAATAGATCTATTCTATCTGTAGAGAAAGAAGACTGCGCTTTGAGACCCTGGAAATCCCAGACCGGATCGGATCGGCTGTGTGGAGGAAAGAGAGACAGGAAAAATAAAGAAAGAAACAGAGAGGGATGGAACTGAAGGAGGACATGAGTGAGTGAGAGACAGACAGAAGACAGACAGACAGAGATAGAGAGACAGAGATAGAGAGACAGAGGGAAGAAGAGAAAAAGAGAGGGGGCAATGAGAGCGTTAGCAGAAGGATTGAGATTGATCTATTGATATCTGAGAGAGAGGAGATAGAGAGAAGACGAGAGAGTTAGATGAGTGAGAGAGAGAGAGAGAGAGAGAGAGAGAGAGAGAGAGAGAGATTGGTTTAATTTGTTATCTTTTAACGAGGAAATGGAATAAGCATGTGTTTTACTCCAGTCGAGAGAGAGAAGAGAGAGAGAGAGAGAGAGAGAGAGAGAGAGAAGAGAGAGAGAGAGAGAGAGAAGAGAGAGAGAGAGAGAGAGAGAGAGAGAGAAAAGGGAAGTAGAAGAAGAAGAAGAAGAAGAAGAAAGGTACCGTTAGCAAGAGATGAACAACAGACAGACAAACCAGATAGGAGCAAGGTTTACAAAAGTGAGAAGGAAAAATAAAAGGGAAAGACAGAAAGAAAAGAAAGAGACTGTTACACTGCGTTAGCAGTCGAGCAAAGCAAAGCAAAGCAAATAGCATTGCTAAAAGGCAGCCCCACCCTTGTGTATCAGCAAAACGCAGCAGCCTCAGAAGTGCTGTGCGTGCGTGCGTGCTTTTGTGTGTGTGTGTGTGTGTGTGTGTGTGTGTGTGTGTGTGTGTGTGTGTGTGTGTGTGTGTTGTGTGTGTGTGTGTAGTGTGTGTGTGTGTGTGTAGTGTGTGTGTGTTGTGTGTGTGTGTGTGTGTGTGTGTGTTGTGTGTGTGTGTGTGTTGTGTAGTGTGTGTGTTGGGGTGTGTGTGTTAGTGTTAGTGTGTTTGTGTGTGTGTGTGTGTGTGTGTGTGTGTGTGTGTGTGTGTGTGGTGTGTGTGTGTGTGTGTGTGTGTGTGTGTGTGGTGTGTGTGTGTGAAAGGGGAAGTAAACACGGCAAGGGAAAGTTGATGATAAGAAAAGTGTGGTAGGAAAGAGCCCCTGACTGATCTCGTGTAAACTTGCCGAAAGGAAGGAAAAGAGAGTAAAAGGAGAGAAGAAAAAAATAGCCAGTGGGGGAAATGATTCATTGAAAAGAAATTCAAGACTTGTTTAAAAATGTGTACGAATAAGTCCCTCTGTGTGTGTGAGGGGCGGGGGGCGATGTGAAAAGAGAAGAGAGAGATGAGAAAAGAGATGACGAGAGAAGAGAAGAGAGATGAGAGGAGAGGGAGAGAGGAGAGAAGGAGAGAAGAGAGAGAGAGAGAGAGGAATCACTGAAAAAAAAGAGTGATTGGAAGGGGATGTGACTGGAAGTAAGAGTGTACTAAAACACCCCCTCCACCCTTCAAACCACCACACACACACCACACACAGCCACAGCACCACCCCCACCCCCCCCCCCCCCCCCATTACACCACATATACACACACACACACACTGATTTATCCTTTGACAAAACACTGCCAAACTATATATCACATTACTGAAAAATACTGTCTTTGTGCCGTCTTCGTTACTTTGTTCTCTTATCTTATTACAGTTTAAACATTAACGTCAAGAAAAACTATAAGGTCTAGAACTCAATGCAATCATGTCACATCAGATTTTCCCGTGTACTTCTCCATTTTTCTTCTGCTCTGAAAGTCTGTGAATAAGTATTGAGAAATGGAAGTGGAGGAAAACATGCGCAAGTAATCACTTGCAACCTCCATCATTTTTAAAATGATTCATTGAAGATTCAGTTTACCACACACTAAAATGTCTTTTACTTGCGAAATATGTGCCTCTAGGGGATGAGATAGCTCAGTGGTCAGAGCGCTCGCTTTCTTCAAGCTGTTAAGCAGCATCGAGCCTGGTTACCAAGTAAATGGGAAACCGTTTGCGCACATTGACTTCAGTACAGTCCCCCAGCTGTAAATGGGTACCTGCCCTCTTTAAGGTCAGGGAAAGTAAAGCAAGCGAGGGAGAGGAGATGGGCGCCGCCCTCAATATGCTTGCCCTAGAGAAGCTGAGGTCTCTGACACCTCGTTCCCTACGACCACATGGGCTATAGGACACCTTTACCGTACCTTTTAATTTGCCACTATATTGTAGTTGTTTTTATTCAGTAAAACTACTTGTCTTCTGATATTCGTGTAGTAGCAGCATTCTAAATTGTTCATTGTCGATCATTACTATAGTGATTCAGATACCACGCATTCACGCTATAGCTGATTATAATATAATGAAGTTGGGTTTGTTTTGTTGTTTGTTTGGGGTTGGTTTTTTTTTGGGGGGAGGGGAGTTTTAATTCTTTTTTAATTAAAGGAACACCTTTAAAAAAGAAAAAAGAAGAAGAAAAGATAGTGTATTTTCCATTAGAAGTTGATTGATATTTCATTAGCTGGCAGTATAGAATACTGAGAACCATAGCCTAAAAATTCTTTGCATATTTTGTACGTGTATATTTTTTCTTGCAATTATAAAGTTCATTAACTGCGTTGTATTTTCTTATTCATCCACGTGGAACCATCTCACTTCTTTTTGTTCGTGTGTTGTTCCACAGACTTATGTCTAAGTACCAATGACTTATTTTATGAGTAGGGGGAGGGGAGGGTAAGACAAAGATGGATAGGATACAGTGTGTGTGTGTGGGGGGGGGGGGGGGGACACATTGTTGTATAGTTTTAATTGCACTCTGTTAGCTAGCATATTTAGTGTTTTATATTCTGTATAAATTATTTTACCACAGAGAGAGAGAGAGAGAGAGAGAGAGAGAGACAGACAGACAGACAGACAGACAGACAGAAGCAAAAAAAAAAGAGAGAAAAAAGAAAAAACACGAAAACGCCCATCAGGCAGGATATAGGGTAGTGGGAGGAGGAGGATTCAGCACTCATCAAAATGCCTTTCATTAGGCAGGGCAAAAAAAAAAAAAAAAAGAGAAAGGAGGATTCTCACACACGCCACATCACACACACACACACACACACACACACACACACACACACACACACACACACACACACACACACACACACACACATTTTTACACCCCCTTCCAGAAAACTGAGGCTCATCCATCCATTATCCACGCTCTCTGACTTCACTCTTCACCCTCTCCCCCCCACCCCCACCCCACCCCTCTTCCTCCTTTCTCCACTTTCTAGTCTACCCACACCCCAAAACTTGCAAGCTTGCGGATTTTTAGCCGTCTGCATCTGAAGAAGCAGCAGGTGTGTGTGGAAGCGTGTGCCAGTTGCCTTGCTTCCGGGCTTAGCCTACCTAGCCCTCCATCTTGCCCTCTGGAACAGTGGGTAGGTAGGTAGGTGTGTATAGGTTGAGTTCAGGTAAGCTAAACAGTGTCAGCACCGCACCATACAAATAGTATAGGCCTAAAAAAATACCTTACCTACCTTTTACCCCGCTCCAGGTAGGTTAGTGCTCGAGGTCTGTTAACACGCGCGCACACATGCAAGCACGCACGCACGCGCGCGCGCGCAAACACACACGTATGCATGCACAGAAGAGAGAGAGAGAGAGAGAGAGAGAGAGAGAGAGAGAGAGAGAGAGAGAGAGAGGAGAGATTAACACTTTCTAATCATCTGCTATGTAATGCCCCCACCTGATCCATTTACACCAGCCACCGCCCACCACCAGCACCTCTCTCTCTCTCTCTTAAAGAATTTGGATCTCTCTCTCTCTCTCTCTCTCTCTCTCTCTCTCTCTCTCTCTCTCTCTCTCTCTCTCTCTCTCTCTCCCAATTTTGAAAGTCGCGAATCATTTTGATAATCTATTCATTCGTTGTTTCCCGTTTATAACATCCAGTGTTGCAGACAAGCCTTTATTAGGGTAGACCTAGGCAGTTAGTTTTCACTGATTTAGGAATAAACGTGAAATTATTTCCAAGGCTGAAACCTATTTCGAAAGACTGTTCCAGATTTGCTATTCCTTCATTTGCTATCTTTTTGAAACATAAAAGGTTTTTGTTTATTATTTTACACGATTCATCGTGTACTCGAATAACAACAAAATTCAATTTGTTATCTACTGCTTCACAAAGGCCGTAAATACTTTGAAACTGAATGCTCAAGTGTAATATTAATATTATGGTTATTACCCACGAAAACTACATTATACATATTCTCTAGGCCTTACAACTCAAACGATTTGCCATCGAATAACGCATATGTGGCTGAAAGGCAATCATCACAGGCCTATACTTCACCTCCACTTGTATCGTCAATAGAACTGTAAATAAAATGAATGCCAAAGATGTAGAAACGTGATCTAAACTCCGTACGCCTCTGGAGATTTTCTTTTGACTAGGCTAACATCTCGCGAGATGTGATTAGGCTTAGCTTTACAAAAAATATTGTCGTCTGCAAGGGTGTTTTGTTTTGTTTTTCAATTCGGACATGGTAACAGATCAAAACTTGTGGAATATTGCAAAGAATCCGCATATTTTCTGTTATGGATGTGTAAATTATAATCGGTGGTATGGAGTAGGCATCTAGATCTACTGAACAGAGTAGATCTGCCAACAAGGGAAAAAATCGAAGGAAGGAACGGTGTTTTTTTACGCTGAAGATGACACTTTTGACCCCGACTTGAGGTTTGTACAAATTAGATCTATTTTAGTACATTACATAAAACTATATAATGATACTGATTAGTGTCAATGTTAAGTAGACATTAGAGTAAACGTACCAAATTCTTTCACTTAAAAAACCTTCGGTAGCAGTTTTAACTACGTCATTATCACGTGACCAGGACATAACATGAAATAATTCAAGTTGTGAAAACACACCTTACATGTGTTGCAGTGCCACAGTATTCAGGCATAATAACCATTTTAAATGACATTTTTATGTCATGAAATGGCGATATTATTTGTCTTGGAGAATTAAAATAGTAACACAAAATGTTTTCCAGTTAATGTTAAAAACAGGTTTGGGTGGGGGGTTGTTTTGTTGTGTTGTTTTGTTGTGTTGTTTGGGGTTTATTGTTGTCTTCTTTTTTTCTTTTTTTCTTTTTTTTTTTTGGGGGGGGTGTTGGTTTGTTGTTTATTTCAAGAAAAAACTGACCATTGGTATGCAGGGTCGATTACACAGACTACTGTGTGAGTACTCACAGTCTTTGTTGTTGAAGTTGTTGTTGTTTTAGAACGTTGCGGCCATCTCGGCTTCCAAAAACTGACAAGTAAACAGTCTTCAACTTACAGATCTATCCAAAATGGCATGGCTTACAAGGTTACATCAGTGGCGAGGCATTAGTTGTTTTTCCGAGAAGCTGTGGCCAGTCGTTTTCAAGCCATAGGCCATTTGCCAGAAACGTGAATAATCAACTCTGACTAACTTATTGACAAATTCAGTCTTTTAAAAGCTTTGTTTTTAATTGTGTTTGTGTGCTTCATGTTTTGTTGTGTTTTTTTGTGGTGGGTTGCTGTTTGAATTTTTAAATTTTATTTTAATGTTGATTAGAAAATAGTTAAACATTTCTGTTCGTGGCATTGGCGAGGCTGAAATGAGATGGTATGCATTTTCTGGGAAGACTACTGTATGATCAGAGAGGAAAATTTAGCATTTCTTGTAGCCCATGCAAATCATTAACGAGCATAAAAGTGACGTAACAATGCACAACTCTCTCTCTCTCTCTCTCTCTCTCTCTCTCTCTCTCTCTCTCTCTCTCTCTCTCTCTCTCTCTCTCTCTCTCTCTCTCTCTCTCTCTCTCTCTCTGCCTGCTGCCTGCCTGCCTGTCTGTCTGTCTGTCTGTCTGTCTGTCTGTCTGTCTGTCTTCTCTCTCTCTCTCTCTCTCTCTCTCTCTCTCTCTCTCTCTCTCTCTCTCTCTCTCTCTCTCTCTCTCCTCTCTCTCTCTCTCTCTCTCTCTCTCTCTCTCTCTCTCTCTCTCTCTCTCTCTCTCTCCTCTCTCTCTCTCAGAATGTCTGTTTTGTCTAGTTTTTCTCCCATCCCACCCCTCGTCCTCTCCTCTCTACTATCTGGGTGTCTCGCCTCTTCCCCACAGTTTTCCATCACGTCATCTGCTTTATCCTCCATCTGCAGCAGACTGTGGCCTTTATGATAGGCCTATATACATATAAACTGGTGGCCACGTTACAGCGTGACCCGCTGGCATTACTAACATGATGCTATGTAGGTGTTGGGAATACAGTCTTCGGAGTTGCTGATGTGCACAGAATGACTGGGATGTTGCCGGTTGCGTTTCTTCCTCTTCTCTAATTATAGTAGATCGATGGTCTTTTCTAGATGCAAGAAAGCCGTCAAGAAAACAAATCATGTGTCCGATCACCGTTAAAACCAAAAATTGTCCTCATCCCCATCATTTACACTTTGTGTCTGGGTGCTTGTCTTTTGTTTGAGACAATAAACCGTGGTCCCGGATCCTGCGGCTCGCACATACAAACGTATGACATGTTTTTCCAAGCGTTGTCTGTTATATGTATGACAACAAACAAAAAAAGCGGGACTGATGATGATGATGATGGTGATGGTGATGATGATGACGTATATATATCAGCTTGAAAAGAAGTGTCTAAATCTCCTCATAATGAATAGACTTTAATCGAATAAGCAATAGACAAAGAAAACAAAAGGGGAGTGAAGAGAAATTCCACAACAACAACAACAACACAACAACAACAACACACACACACACACACACACACACACACACACACAACACACACACACACACACACACACACACACACACACACACACACACACAACACACACACACACAACGGAAGGAGGAGAGAAGGGAGGGGGCAAGAAGAGATTGTCAGAGAATGCTGTGACATTGTTGACAAGTTCACTTTCCGTGATTGCATGTTGAAATCTTTTTCAATAGTTATCTTGTTTGGGTTTTGTTTTTTTTAGGTTTTGGGGGTGGGTAGCATAGTGGTTAGGGGGTTGCACTTGTGATTTGACATCGCCAGAGTTCGAACAACCACCGAGGCACTAAGGAGTATTAATATCAGTACCGACTCCACTTCCCTGAAAGTCCTTCGGATGAGACTGTTTAACTGAGGTCTTGTGTTCAAGCGCACGCAGAACATCTTGCGTACGTGTTAGAAACCCGTTTCACCATTCAGAAGAGTTGGCCATTTCGTGCCGATAAAAATGTCTAGACATCATCGTTGAAGTCGGAATGTGGCTGCCTAGATGGTGGGCAAAAACGGCCGCATACGCAAAAATCTCACTATTGGTAAACCTCGAACCTTAAAGCCCAGAAACGACCCCCCCTTTCTCCCAAAAAAAAGAAAATGCACTCAGAAATTTGGTGTAACAACTTACTGTACGCGTTTTGACAGCCCCAAGTATCGACTGCTAGCTGTAGTTTGCATTTATCATATATTCTTTTTAATTCACGAAGAGAATAAAGCGTCTGTCTGTATTATGCGAACTATGATGAATAAACTGTTGGCTTTACAAAGTTGGAAGCAAAACAGAACTGTTATGAATTGTGATATGCTGTCAAGTGGAACATTTGCTCTGTCGGGTGAATTATATGCTTTCATGGAAAGTAAAGGTAGATATAGTGAAACAGGAGCAAGCCCATTTCTTGATTTGTTGTCTGTAAAAATTGTAGAATGGTCTGTAAACACCAGATTTAGGTCAATAGAAAGAAACAAAGTTTAAGCCAAGGAGTCGGTATAACGTTAAAACCCATGTTAAAGTATTGGCATCAGATTGTCAAAAAATTCCCATCCAAGCAAAAATTCCCACAATAAAAAGCCAGAATCAGCGACATATTAAACTCTTATTCAGTTGTAGATGAAGAATTTAACACAGCATACATTGTTGTCCGTGGCTGGGCAAAGACTGATCAGTTACACATATATCACACAGAGCGAGCTTGTCTGCAACGCAGTTATCATTATAAACAACAATATGTCTTATAACACTGTGTGAAATCTCAACCCCTCCCAGTGATGAAAGATGCAGACATTAACAGCACCCCCACGCTTGGCTGCTATCCACGATTGAAGGATAATCAGATGTTTTTTTATGGCTGTTTACTTTCTGATTAAAGATTTCATTAAATCATTTAGTGATTTACTAGGTGAATTTTAATCATTTTATATGTTTGGAAAAGCACAGATAGGGCATGGGGAAACTATTCGTTAAAATGTTGATGTGTTTATAAAATCATAGATATAGGTTGAACTTTAAGCAACACGAACCAGAGGTCTAGTGTTAATTTGTGTTGGCTTGTGCTTTTGCTTTAACTGTCTGTGTGTTGTATAAAACGATGGGTGTGAATCTAGGTCTTCCTTTCACTGAGGATTGGGTCTATCGTTCACCTGCATGCTGGCAACAAGTGTCGCTAGCTTCAAGTTCTGCAGCTTGAACAAATTTGTAAATAACAAAAAGCATTTCATGATTATTGTCAAAATTTAAATTTTATCGGCGAAAATGTTGTCGAGGTCTAACATTATCATATTTCAACAATAAGAACTGGTAATCAGCATTTCTTGATCCGTTTCTAAAGGGGCCTGCCCCTGCCCCAATGGCCAAGAAGCTCTATAAGTATTTGGAGGACCTACAGGTTACTGCTGCCATCACTGCAGAGATTCATGATTCCGTCTTGAGGACGGCACAGACGAAGAAGATCCAGTATGTGTTATTAGGGGTTATTTACAACGAAATGATGATATATAAATTAAATATAAAAAAAGAAGTGTGCCATTTAGTTTATTGAGAATCATTCAATTGGGATAACATCAGTGTGTGTTTCAGAGTGCCACTAAACATTTCGGATGCAGTGACTGGAATTCTGTCCTGTGCAGTTTAGTTAACTTAAACAAAATAGATGGTATTTTCAAGTATGCTATCGCAATGAATTGCACGCCACACACGCACCACACACACACACACACACACAACACACACACCACACACACACACACACACACATCACGCACACACACACACACACACACACACACACACACACACACACACACAACACACACACACACACAGGGTAAAAATAGTTGCGCTTACACAACCGTTCTTCGCCCTGACTTGTGTACATTCATCTTACGTATTAGTGCCTGTTTTCTTCTGTGCTTTGTACGTTTCGCCACTAATAACTGACACGTAACGATGAAAGAAGCAAGTGTTTTGTTTGGCCTCTGTCGATGGATACGTAATGTTGTAGAAACAATATTCTCTCTCTCTCTCTCTCTCTCTCTCTCTCTCTCTCTCTCTCTCTCTCTCTCTCTCTCTCTCTCTCTCTCTCTCTCCCCTCTCTCTCTCTCTCTCTCTCTCTCTCTGTTTGGTTTTATTTTATTTCCTTCCTTTTTTTTTTCTTTATTAATTTTTTCAATTGTAACCATACAAAGAAAAAGAAAGATCCGCCCAGTGTGAGTAATGAACTACAAGAAGTCATAGCCTGATCCATTACCTCATCATCGTTGTGTCAGAACTGGAAAATCACAAAAATCAGGGTGGCAACACATTTCACCATCGCTTGGGTTTTCGGGAAAACCGATGCAGGTGTTTCCAAGAAAGAAGAAAAACTTGGCATGAGTCAGGAGCCACTTCAACTAGGCGTAGGCTATAGGGCCTACGTACTGTGATAGCGTTCTTCAAACTGCCAGCTGAAGAGAGAGAGGGATCATGATTATAACAATATAGCCTAGAGAGCTGCTGTGTTCCTTTCCAAATTACATTCAGTATCATGCCCCGTATGTGTTCCCCCCCCCCTCCTCCTCTCCTTCCTCTCTCTCTCCTCTCTCTCTCTCCTCTCTCCCCTCTCTCTTCTCTCTCTCTCTCTCTCTCTCTCTCTCTCTCTCTCTCTCTCTCTCTCTTCTCTCTCTCTCTCTCTTTCTCTTCTCTTCCTCTCTTCTTCTGCGTTCCTCCGCTAAATAAATATTTGGGTGGGATGTGTAGTAGTGCCTGGTCTTCTTCTGAGCTTTTAATTCTTCAGAGGTCTGCCCGCTGGTCTCAACCGACACATTCTAATTTCAGAGCAGCTCATTTCTTTGTGTATAGGATGCATGCTAGGAATGTTCGTGTTTTTGTAACCCACATAACGCTTGCATGAATTATAGGATATTTAAAATGCTGTTTTGTTTTCTTTATATGTATATACCCACGAAGGGAATTAAAGCACTAACAAGTCTGCACTTTAAGTTGACCTGGTATACCAGACCACACTGATAAGATTTGTACCCACGACTTTAAAGACCTACGGTGTTGAATTCAGTCTTAACTATACTGTTATTGCATCTGTCTCAGTGTGCGTCTGAGTCGAGACCTGTAGTGCTGGATAATAATGTTTGTTTACTTGTTGAATTATTCTGCTTTTTCGTCAGTAGACTTGATGGCAGAGGGTAGGGTCAGGTTGTTGTGCCAGTGACGTTATCAGATATCACTGGCTTTATCAGATGTACCACACTTGTATCTCCTGATCTAAAGACACTTGTAGGACAAGGGGGGAAGGGAGAAAATTATGGTCGGATTGATTAAAGGATGAGGAGGGGGGGGGGGACTGCTTTATATGCAGCCCATGCTTAAATCACGATGGTCTCTGACAGGAATAACGAGTCCTTGGGCATTTCACAGACACGTCTTGCCAAAGAAAATCCACCCCAACTGGTAATAAGGAAACATCGCCAATCCATTGATCCCAAGCTGCTCAGTGAATTGGCAGCTGGTGCTCATCATATGTGCGGGGCCTTTCCCCATAGGCTACCACCAGTCCGCTATCTGAGGTATGCCTGCTTGCTTGGCAGTAGCTTGCCCCGACGAAAAAGCCATAAGTATGCTGAACATGACGTGGGTCACACACACACACACACACACACACACACACACACACACACACACACACACACACACACACACACACACACACCACACACACACACACACACACACACACACACACACACACTTTTTATGCTTGCAATGTTCAAAGTTGCCCATTTGTTTATTTAACTATTTTACCTGGCTGTGTCCAGACGCCTCTATCATCACTACCGTCTCCCCCCCCCCACCCCCCTCTTTTTTTTCTTCCTCTTTTGCCTCAAGGTTCTTTATCCAACCTGCACTTTCATTCTATTACCCAGATTTCAGATATAGATATGGGAAAGCCTGTAGGATCACAATCTATCACCCCGCACCCCCACCTCTTGGAATAATTAGAAAATTTTAGAGTCTCTGAGTGCAGCGATAGTTAAGTTAGAATTTCTGCACTACACTAGGGCCTAATATAAGGGCTACAGCTCACACCTATTTGCAGTACTCTCTCTCTCTCTCTGTGTCTCTCTGTCTGTCTGTCTGTCTGTCTGTCTGTCTGTCTGTCTGTCTGTCTGTCTGTCTGTCTGTCTGTCTCTCTCTCTCTCTCTCTCTCTCTCTCTCTCTCTCTCCTCTCTCTCTCTCTCTCTCTCTCTCTCTCTCTCTCTTTTAAATTGATGTAATCCCTGATTATGGCGGGGACTGGATGTAAAAAAGCACGAGTGCTTATTCATTATTCTTAAAATAAAAGAATTTGCCTTGCCTTGCTTGCCTTGCCTTGCCCTTGCCTCTCTCTCTCTCTCTCTCTCTCTCTCATCTCTCCTCTCTCTCTCTCTCTCTCCTCTCTCTCTCTCTCTCTCTCTCTCTCTCTCTCTCTCTCTCTCTAACACACACCTCACACACACTCACACACACACACACACACACACACACCACACACACACACACACACACACACACACACACACACACACACACACACACACACACACACACACACACACACACCGAGCATTTTTATGACCTTAAAAAGAAAACGAACCCTTCAGGAGGGAAGATCAGACCCTGCGATAGGCTAATGCCAGGCTACCATTTTGCAAAAGTGGGTGTCAATCTTAAGACCACTGTGACAGAAAGAAGCACGCGCAGGGTTGT
>CM060335.1:48415345-48417845 GCA_030674155.1 Stramonita haemastoma
CATATCCAACTTCTGTTGGTTTTAGCAGGGGAACTGTACCATCTTGAAATGGGTGCACGCCTACAGGTTCACACGCACATAAAAGCGCACACACACATACACACGCGCCGCCACACATACACACGCGCGCGCGCGCACACACACACACACCGCGCGCGCGTGCGACACGCACATACACACGCGCGCACATCACGAATAAGCATTTTAAAAAAATCAAAGGTTTATTCAAACAATTCATAGCAAATTTGGTACTTATCATTTTATTACGTCAAGTTAGCAACTAAAGACGTCAGTCTGTTTACAATGACATTTAAACAACAACAAAAATCGATCATTGTTCACACAGACTAGCACGATGCTTTGTGTATGTGTTGTGTGTGTGTGTGTGTGTGTGTGTGTGTGTGTGTGTGTGTGTGTGTGTGTGTTGTGTGTGTGTGTGTGTGTCGCGCGCAACATCCCACTTTCGAGCATCAATGAGTTTAGATAATGGCATTTGAGATAATAACGGTGCTTGCCAAAGACATTATTCATTTATTTAGCCCTCTATATATTTATTTGTTCACGTTCAAGCAGCATAGTTTGTGAGTTTGGTCCCGTCTTCCTCCAGAGTTTATTTCCAAAGAAAAACTGTTTACCCAGTCACGCTCAGACCTAGTCATTCATCTTCGCTGTCTTCTGCTAAGGATTTAGTAAATATTTTCAAAGGCTAAGCGTGAAAACTTTCACACACACACACACACGCACGCATGCGCACGCACGCACCACGCACGCACACACACACATACTCCTCCCCCTCACTCCTCCTCCCTCATCTCTCTCTCCACACACACACACACACACACACACACACACACACACACACACACACACACACACACACACACACACACACACACACACACACACACACACACACACAAAGTAAAGGAAATGTGTGATATATAGAATAACCCCCTGATAATGAAGGTGCCTCTGGGTGGTTTTTGTTTGGTAGTTTTCTTTAGGGTAAAGAAGCGTAAACTTAAATGGCACGGGCATGTCACAAGATCAAAAGGACTTGCAAAAACAATACTGCAAGGCACTGTCCAAAGAGGAAGAAAAAGAGGCAGACCAAAAAAAGAGATGGGAGGACAACATCAGCGAATGGACAGCCTAGAACTCAACAAAAATTTGAGAAAGACAGAACAGAGAGAGGAATGGAGGGTACTGGTTGTCAAGTCTTCAGGGGTGCCCCCACGGTCGCCAGACTAAGGGGGAGAGAGAGAGAGGAGAGAGAGAGAGAGAGAGAGAGAGAGAGAGAGAGAGAGAGAGAGAGAGAGGAGAGAGAGAGAGAGAGTTTTCTTTTGTTTGTCAGTGGAGAAGGTAATGGTTTCCCCCTAATCTATCCAGTGGGTGGGGAGCGAGGCATCCGAGACCTCAGCTTCTCTGGATACGTCTCCTCTCCCAGGCTGTTTTACCTTTCCTGTGCGAGGTCCCCCATCTACAGCTTGAATTGCAATGGCTATCAGTGGCAAGTTAAACTGTTACCGTAAGAAATGTGTGGATTCAACAACAACAACAACAATGAACATCTGAGAACCTCTGCCCTTTGCAATTCTCAACAGCGTAATGAACATACAGTAGCCGCAAATGACCTCCCTTTCCTCAGCCAACCAACTCCACGTGATGCAATACCCGCTAAGTGCACCTAAGATGAAACACAAGTGACTGGTCTCCTTACTTACCCAGCCCCTATACTACTATAAGACCTGCTGTACTACCAAGGCACTTCGGCTAGCACAACAGATTCTGCTGCAGAAGCAATACAAGACTCTGTGGTACCACTCACTACCTCTGAGAAAAGTGAGGCCAGCTGTGGGTGCAGCCACGTGTACTAAATAATAAAAGAAGCCACAACACGCCCAGCCAATCCCTCCCTTAAAGGACGTAATGAGGCGTTGATGTGGTGTAGAGCATAGGGCAGTGATCCCTTTTTTTGCTTGGATGCCACGTGGGGATGTACGAGCTCAACCCTTACCGTACACTTGTTAATGACCTCCTTAAGTAATAAAGTCCGTGCGGGGTTTTGAAGGGGCTGTGATACCACCTCCATCAAACGCTGTCAAACACTGTCAGGTTGTGTTCTTTGATGGAGGAAAACTAGCAAGATCCTCCCAGTGGTGGTGTGGTGGTGTGTGGTGTAAGGGAGTCGGTCTGGTTTGGTTTATGGTCGTGGTGCCTTTGCTTCTTGTCACCTTTGGAGTTTGTGGTGCTATCTTGGAATTTATAGGGATTTGTAGTGCTAAATTTGTTGTCTGTTTGTCTGTCTGTGTTTCTCTCTCTCTGTGTTTCTGTCTTTCTCTCTCTGTCTGTGTCTGTTTGTCTGCCTGCCTGCCTGCCTGCCTGCCTGCCTGCCTGCCTGCCTGTCTGTCTGTCTGTCTGTCTGTCTGTCTGTCTGTCTGTCTCTCTCTCTCTCTCTCTCTCTCTCTCTCTCTCTCTCTCTCTCTCTCTCTCTCTCTCT
>CM060335.1:48422845-48435345 GCA_030674155.1 Stramonita haemastoma
TGTGACAGTTCATTTGTTAGTAGTCTACATGCATGTTGTTGTTGTTTGTTGTTGTTTTTGGTGGTGGTGGTGGTGGTGCATATGTGATAGTTTATTTATGTTTATAGTCCTGCATGCATGCAAGCATGCCTGGTTATTGATGTTGGTGTTGATGTTGGGATTTTGTGTGTGTGTGTGTGTGTTTGTGTGTGTGTGTGTGTGTGTGTGAGAGAGAGAGCATTCTTGCAGGTGTCTGTGTGCACATTCACATGAAAACGTTAGCATCTCTGCCTCAACCTGAGGCTCTGTTTAAGAAAAAAAATTAGAAGAATGTCTTCATTTTCCTGCAATCAAGAAATGAAAGATTGGTTTCTTTGCAATTAATCATGAAAGTTATTTGTTAGATAAGACAACAGGAAGCCAAATAATGTTCTTGGTCTTTGCCATGGTCTAAATTTGGGGGGGTGGGGGGCATGAAAAAAAAGCCAGACAGAAGAACATAAGATTGTATTGAAACATATTTTCTGTTGAAAACTACCTAGTAATTTTTTTTGGCTGTGGTTCAGTTTTTTTTAGGATTGAGAAACAAATGTATTTGGAGGTATCAAACTATAAACTAAAAAGATTCATCAGTATTTGTTTGACCATGGTTCAGATCTACAGCATTGAAAACTAAAAACAAACACCAAAAAATTGGTAACATAAAAGCAGCAACAAATAAACGAAAACAAACAAACAAACGAATGAAACACTGTTGGCCACTGACTCTGTTTACACATGCTGACTTGCTTGGCACATTTCCAAAAACCAAGAAGCCCCAAAAACTATCTGCGCCTTTTGCTGGATGGTGTGTCGAGAAATGATAGGTAAAGGAATAAATATTTATTATACACGGCACATAATTTTTTTGACACGGAAAATGAAGAAAATGAGAAGGAAAAGTCTTCAGGTTTTTATCTCTTTTGGCGCCGTGTTTTGTTTATTTGGTGTTCAGTGAACGTGCACACTTTTTCTCTTGCCCTCTTTTCTTTTTCTTCTCTCTATGTCTTTTTTTGCCTCTGTGTGCATGTTGTTCAGTATTATTGTCTTTGTGTATTCTCCCACCTTCTCCTGTGTCTTCTGCTCTGTGCGTTTGTGTGTCTGTCTGTGTGAGCGTGTTAGTGTGCGTTTTGCACAGGCATGCAGGTACGGTATGTGTATACAGACCAAGTACTTGTAATATTTGAAACTTTAACGGATAGCTTTGTGAAACCTCCCAGATGAGTCATCATATCCTGGTGGGTGATAACATAAAAAGAATCTGCTGCAAAGGATCCTTCCACTTGATATCTGCGTATAAACAATTTTGTACCTTATGAAGACTAAACCTGGGCTTTTCTCAGTCAATGTAGGGGCCCGTCATTTATCTCCATGCCACTTGGGATTGTAGAGACACCCACAATGTATTAATAACCATCCCTCATTTCTTTCTGTCCTTTATCTCTGTTGTCACAAAGACGGCAAAAGACGACTTCATCGAGCCATTCATGGAGGATTCTTATTTTCTTTCCTTTCCACCTTCACAGTGTCGTGCAGGATGTCTTTGTGAAGCCAGATGATGTAGTGAAGTGACTACGTCATCATTGTAAACTTACCATCTTAGCTTACATCGGGAACTCCTGTCAAGTCATGAGGATGACCATGGGCCGTCTGTCTCAAAGACATTCTTTTGGCAGCGTTTTCACTTTGGCTGTGACAAGGGTGTGTATGAGATGCACAGGATTGTCTGACGGCATCCTGTTGCAATGGCATAGATTCTTCTCCTTTTTTTTCCTTTTATCTGCCATTTGGGTCCATGTTGAGTAAAGTGTCGGTTTCTGCCAACACTTTTCAGCGATACGGTAATATAAAAAAAAATGTTACAGATAGTCAGACTGTCCTGGCCCTAGAATAATTTCAACTTCCCCCCCCCCCCTCTCTGTCTGTCTGTCTGCCTGTCTGTCTGCCTGTCTGTCTCTCTCTGTCTCTCTGTCTCTCTCTCTCTCTGTCTGTCTCTCTTTCTCTGTCTGTCTCTGTCTCTCTGTCTGTCTCTGTCTCTGTCTGTCTGTCTCTGTCTGTCTCTGTCTGTCCGTCTGTCTGTGTGTGTGTGTGTGTGTGTGTGTGTGTGTGTGTGTGTGTGTGTGTGTGTGTTCTCTCTCTCTCTCTCTCTCTCTCTCTCTCTCTCTCTTCTCTCTCTCTCTCTCTCTCTCTCTCTCTCTCTCTCTCTGAACGCACGCAGAACATCTTGCGCACATGTTAAATCCTGTTCCGCTTTTCGTAAGAGTAGGCCATCGTGTGCCGGTGGGATCAGGTGACATTTACAAAACTGCATACACACGGGGACTGGATGTAAAAAAGCACAAGTGTGCTTATTCCATTATCCTCGATATAAAATAATCAATCAATCAATCAATCTCTCTCTCTCTCTCTCTCTCTCTCTCTCTCTCTCTCTCTCTCTCTCTCTCTCTCTCTCTCTCTCTCTCTCTCTCTCTCTCTCTCTCAGCTTATAAAGATAATCTTTGTGAGGAAGACATGCATGTAACTTTTTCAAATGCCTTACAGATGATTGATGAGAATATTAATGAAGCTCTAGATTTGTTCAATAGTTGTATAAAGTCCAGTGCTGAATGTATGAAGAAACAGGTACATGTAAAAAAAGGTTTATCAAATGCAACATGGTTTGATAATGAATGTAAAAGTATGAAGTGCAGGGTAAGAAAACTATTAAAGACTTACCGGAAAACGTTAAAGAACGAAGACAGAAACTTGTACTGTGTTTTAAGAAGGGAATATAAATACATGCTAGAAAGGAAAAGGAAACAGTATAATATGACATTACTTGCAGACATGGTGTCTTCAATCTCTTCTCAAGTCCAGTTCTGGAAAAGTGTTAAGAAGGCATCATTTAGAAATAGTCAACCTAAGAATAATATATCAGTTGACAGTTGGTTTCAACATTTCAAAACCCTGTTGGAGAAAGACTCATCAGACAACTCCATGAATACTAATGTTGACTATGATGAAAGTGAGGAAGATTTTGATCGTCCAATATCTAAAGGTGAAATATATTGGGCACTTAGAAAACTAAAAAATGATAAAGCAGCAGGTCCTGATCAAATCATCGGAGAATTGCTGAAAAATGGAGGTGAAGATGTTGTGTTTTTCCTTCTAAAATTATTCAACAAAATCTTTGAGGATGGCCTTTTCCCAGATAATTGGACTGAATCTATAATCCTAACATTACACAAAAAGGGCGATGTTGATAACCCTAATAACTATAGGGGAATTTCTCTTAGTGATATAAGTAGTAAGTTGTATAGTACTATCATTAATAATAGATTACAGGAATGGGTTAGGAAAAATGATATTACAGGTGAACACCAAGCTGGTTTTAAGAGAGGATATTCCACTATAGATCATATGTTTACTCTGCTTGCGTTTGTACAGAAACAGTTTGCTCTTAACCGTAAGCTCTATGTGGCATTTATTGATTTTGAAAAGGCATTTGATTCTGTTAATAGAAACTTGTTGTGGCCTATTCTCCTGAAAAATGGTGTGAAGGGTAAATTATTACGATGTTTGAGAGCCATGTATCAGAATGTCAGAAGCAGAATAAGATGTGGTACTAAACTGACTGATATAATATACTGTACCACTGGTGTTAAACAGGGTGATGTATGTAGCCCTTTACTGTTTTCGGTTTTTATTAACGAGTTAGCCAGAGAAGTCATCAATAATGGTAAACATGGTGCCACTTTCCCCCAAGATGCCACAGAATTATCTATTCTTCTACTTGCTGATGATGTTATCCTACTATCTGAAACAGTTGTTGGCTTACAAAAGCAGTTAAATAGCTTGAGCAGTGCTGCATCAGCGCTTGATCTTAAGGTTAATCTGAATAAGAGCAATATCGTTGTATTCAGAAAAGGTGGTCATTTAGCTGCTCATGAAAAATGGTTGTACAATGGAAAAGTCATGCCAGTGATTAATGTATATAAATACTTAGGAATCTGTTTTTCTACAAAGCTTAGTTTCACAACTGCATGTAAAGATCTGGCAAGTCGAGGTAAACGAAGTTTGTTATTGGTTTTGAGAAAATTACGAATATTGAATAATAACTCCTTTGATTTGTTCATTAAGATATTTGATGCCCAAATACAACCCACTGTGTTATATGGTGCAGAAATATGGGGTTTGGATGCAGCTGCAACACATTGTGAATCGGTGCACCTCTTTGCTTTAAAACAGTTTCTAGGCTTAGATAGACGTACGCCCAATGATCTTGTGTATAGTGAAACTAATAGATATCCTCTCTCCGTTAATGCTGCTGTAAGATGTATTAGATACTGGATTAAGATTCTATATATGGATGAGAATAGGTTACCTTTTAAGTCTTACAAGATGCTTTATGATCTAGACCTCAAAGGGAAAAACAACTGGGCTACACAAATACGTACCTGTTTATGTGAACTCGGTTTTGGATTTGCTTGGCTTAATCAAGGTGTTGGAAATTGTAGAGAATTTATAAACGCTTTCAGGCAAAGACTGATTGACTGCAGGTGGCAACAATGGAATGACCATATACAAACCAGTGAAAGATATCAAATGTATAGACAATTTATAAGTACTCATGATATTAAACCTTATCTCAAGCTTGATATGGACATTCATTTGAAAAGAATTATGTCTAAATTTAGACTTGGTGTATCAGATATAAATGTTCATAAATTCAGATACAGAGGATATAATGTTGATGACACTAGGTTACTATGCCCATTATGTAAGCAAGCACCTGAAGATGAAGTACATTTTGTGTTATGTTGTCCAGTGTTAGAGGTTGTTAGGCAGAGTTACATCCCTGTAAAATATAGTAGGCAGGCTAATTCTTTTAGACTCTGTTTACTTATGGCGTCAAGTCAGCCTGAAGTTGTGCGCAGCCTCACTTTATATTTGTGTAAAGCTTTCAAAATAAGAGATACTTTATTATCGTAAGTCATATCTTTGTAACTGATGTTGCTGCTGTATAATAAGTCCTTTTGTTGTTATTACTGTTGTCTTAATCCAACAACAAAATACCAAAGCAGTTTGGCAACCCCCTTCATGTATGGGCCAATGGCCTTTTTGTGAATAAAGTTTTCGAGTTCGAGTTCGAGTTCGAGTTTCTCTCTCTCTCTCTCTCTCTCTCTCTCTCTCTCTCTCTCTCTCTCTCTCTCTCTCTCTCTCTCTCTCCCCCCTCACTCTCCCCTTCTGCCCCATTCTCTTTTTTTTTCTTTTCTCTCTCCCTGCGTTAATTGAAATTTTCCTCCTAACTAATTTTGGTGTAGGTATGCACCCCTTTCTATTTAAGGGACAAGTTTTCTTTATTGCTTTTATATAGAGAGTTTGTTTTGAGCTTATGCCAACAAAAAAAATCACTGGTTGCCTAACAGTGTTATAATCTGACGCTGATCTCCATAAATGACCTCATTTAGGATAACAAAAATATTTTTTAAATCGTCACTTTTTCTGTTAGTAACTCTTTTTGTTTCTATCTTTTTCCTTAACTTTCTATCCCCCTCTCTCTTTTTGTTTTTGCTTGTTATCTGCCTTCCTATTCCATTGTCCAGCCTTTATTTCAAGCAAATCCAACAAAATGCTTTCAGGCAATGTTTCATGTGAAGTTATTTCATAAATGGGTTGCGTTAAAGTCAGAAGTTGGCTGAGGCAAATGGGCAGACCCTCTGCAGAGTTACACGACCAGAAAGAGAGTTAGAAGACCAGGCACTGCTCGTCCCATGAACACAAGGAAGCTTTGAAAGGCCTGACTACCGTGCTTTCTTGCGTTGTCAGGTGTGGTGGCGGTTTGTAGTGAGAGAGCAGTGCGTTGGGAGGTTGTCGGCACTACTGTGCTGATTCAGATATTGCCGAGTCTTGACGTGGTGCCAAGACAAATACTGCTCTAATGTCGTGGGCTCTTTGCCTCCCTTATCTTGTCTGGCTTTGCAGCCAGTTTCCACTTTTTCCCTGTTTTCTTTTTGCCCGTTCGTGTGCGTGTGTACGTGCGTGCGTGCGTGCGTGCGAGTGTGTGTGTGTGTGTGTGTGTGTGTGTGTGTGTGTGTGTGTGTGTGTGTGTGTGTGTGTGTGTGTGTGTGTGTGTGAGAGAGAGAGAGAGAGAGAGAGTGTGTGTGTGTGTGTGCGCACGCGCGTGCGTGCGTGCGTGCGTGCGTGCGTACATACATGGGAGCGTGTGGCGTGCGTGCGTGCACAAGCGTGTGTATGTGTGTGTGAGTGTGCGCGCACGTATAGGTATACATGTATGTATGGATCTGTGTATTCTAGAGGGAGACAGGTTTCTCTTTTCTTTTTCGTTCCCCTTCACATTGCAGATAGTTCCGTCTCCATCAACCACCTTCTCTCTCTCCTCTGCAGAATCTGATCACGGTGCCTAGCCTGGTTCCTTCCTGCCTGTGTTTCCTCACAGGAATGATAGAAGATAATTATAGCATCATCCTTCTCTGGTTTTCCCAGGAATGAGGGAGGATACAGCAGTACCTTCCCCTGCTTTTCCCATTCGTCTGGGGGTAAACAGAAGGCGAAGGAATTTCATGGTTCTGCCTGTTTTTATGAACTCTGTATGTCCGCAAAATCTCTGCAGGTCGCGGTAGCATCTTTATAGATGTATACCCTGGAGGGTTATAAGACGAAACGAATGTACAGGTTTGGGACGCGACGCCACTTTTAGCGTTTTATTCCCAGCAGTCATTGAATTAGGTTCTTGAAGTATTTGGGGGAGTTTATGGATGTTGTTTTTAGATTAAAAGATACAAAAATGGGGGAAAGGCCCTTATTCACAAGAGTAAGATATGGCTGTACCTTGAGAAAAGTTCAGAAAAAGGGTAAGAATAGTAGCTTCGCATTCAAAAAAAGTAAACAGCTGATAATATTAGGAGATACCTTAATGGTCAAAAACGGTAGCATACGCAACACCTCGCCATCAGTGAACCTCCGATCTCTAGCGAAAGAGCGAAAAATAGTAAGAAAATATGAAGTCACACATAAGAAACTAACCAGCCTATACCTGGGGAGATTTTGAGAAAAGATAAAGGAATAACAACAAAAACAAAAAACGTTAATTATATAGAGGACTAATTTGCATGCTCCTCAAGAAGTCTATCGGGAGGGGGGCGGGGGATGAAAAAAATTATAAAAAAAGACTGCATATGCCATGCCTTCAAAGATTTAGTAAAGAGAAAAAATTAATAAGCTCTCGCATATGCAAGAAGAAGCTGCCTATACCTGAGAAGGTCTAACAACTTTTTTAAAGAAGGAGAAAAGCAATGGTAAGCAATTTCTGACACTTGCTTAGCTTTTGATGCTTGGAGAGGTTAACCGAAAAAAAGTAGGAAAAACAATCACACATCAGAGATCAATTACTTATAGCTGCAGAGGTCGAGATGAAAAAAAAAAAGTAGGAAAATCACTCAGGTACAAAAGACTAAGAACTTGTAGTTGGAAAGGTTGATGGAGGGAGGGAGGGGGGAGGAGGATAAACAGTCACAGAAGAGCCTAAGTGCTTATTCCTGGAGATGTTTAGAGAAAAAAAAGTCAGAAAAGCAGTCACACTCAAAAGTAGAAAAACGTCACACTCAAAAGTCTATGATAACATATAAGAGACTAAGTGCCTTTAGCCCATTGAGCAAAAACATTTTCCTTTATCTTCGCATGCGCGAAGGCATGCGTGTAGATATGCATCCCCACCTCTCTCTCCTGTCTCTCTCTGTCTCTCTCTGTCTCTCTCTGTCTCTCTGTCTCTCTCTGTCCTCTCTGCTCTCTCTCTCTCTCTCTCTCTCTCTCTCTCTCTCTCTCTCTCTCTCTCTCTCTCTCTCTCTCTCTCTCTCTGTCTCTCTGTGTCTCTCTCTCTCTGTGTCTCTCTCTGTGTCTCTCTCTGTCTCTGTCTGTCTGTCTGTCTCTCTGTCTGTCTCTCTGTCTCTGTCTCTCTGTCTCTGTCTCTGTCCTCTTCTCTCTCTCTCTCTCTCTCTCTCTCTCTCTCTCTCTCCTCTCTCTCTCTCTCTCTCTCTCTCTCGTTTGCACGCACACACACACATACACACACACACACACACACACACACACACACACACACACACACACACACACACACACACACACACACACACACACACACACACACCACTATGTCATTACCATTATCATCATAATCGTGAATGCCACCCCCTCCTGGTATATATAGACAACCATCAAGGACTCTTGAAGTAAATATCCCACACTGCTATGCCCTTGTGGCACAGGCCCACAAGCCCCACCCCCTCTCATATCCTGCTGTCTTGCCCTACCTTCAACACTCTGAGACACCAGACGTGGCCCAGCCCAGTAGAGCTCTAGGAAAAAACTGTATGTGGGGATCGGCTGGGTCACTATGACAGACTGCAGACTTCGCCATCCAGACCGGATTAAAAGTTTAGCATAGCCAGGGAACGCAAATGAAGAAAAATTAAGAAACAATCCTTTCTGAGCAAGTTGCTTTAGTTCTCCCAGGTAAAGCCTGTCCTCTTCAAGTCTGCCTTTGGATAGGCGGTCTGCTTAGGTATTTATTCATTTATCTATTCATTCTTTTATTTGGAGGACTCTGGAGTAAGTGCTCATGGGCTTTTTTAAACATTCAGTCCCCGTGTGCATGCAGTTCTGTAGTTTTTGTCATCTCCTCCGACCGGCACAAAATGGCATACTCTTCTGAAAGGTGGAACTGGTTTTAAAGTGGGTGCAAGATGTAACACACCTGCCTAGAAAAAGAGGAGTGCATGTTTAATTTAAACCTGTTGGTGCCCAAACTTTTCTTCCATTCACTATACATTGAATCGGTGGTCGAGGTGCTAGTCTTTCAGATAAGATAAAAACCGAGATTTTGTGTGCGGCATTTACTGTGTATGTGTAAGAAAACAAACGAAACAACCCAAAAAAAAGCCCGCACTGCAGTTAGAGTTGACCTTGGCAAAATTCTTGAGAGAAAAAAAAATGCTCTTATAGGGAAACAAATACACATGCAAACAGGAATTTTGGGTTTTAAATGGGTGGCACTGCTCTTGTGGTGATTCACTCTACCCGGGGAAGAACAGCCCGAGTTTCAGGCAGAGAAATCTGCCACGACTGAAGGTGGTAGGCCTATAGCCAACAGTGCAATTCATGTCATGGTGTCTCATCCCACAACGACCTATCTTTTTGTTCCCAAGTAGACTCCTGGTGAAAGTTTCCCTTGTGCTACTTGATGCAGGCTCCTAGAACTAGAACAAGGAGACCGAGTTGTTTTAAAAACAAAACAAAGAAAGGAAACTATGGGGGAGACGGATAGCCTAGTAGTTAGAACATTGCGCTGGCAATATGACGACCCGAGTTCGAGTCCGGTCGAGGAGATTATTTTTTTCTCCTGGAGTTAACATCAGTGCTGACTCCACTCTCCCCAAAAGTCCCTCGGATGAGACTTTAAACCGAGGCCCCGTGTGCGAACGCTCGCAGAACACCTTGCGCACATGTTAAATCCTGTTCCGCTTTTCGTAAGAGTAGGCCATGTGCCAGTGGGGACAGATGACATTTACAAAACTACATACACACGGGGACTGGATGAAAAAAAGCACAAGAGTGCTTATTCCATTATCCTCGATATAAAAGAATAAATCAAATCAAATCTCTTCCCCTCCCTCCTCCCCCCACCCCTCTCCCCCAGGATCGGATGGCCAAAAAGCATGCCAGTACTTGTCTGTTCTTACCCATGAAAAAAGTAATTGGATGCTGTACATACACGCTGTATCCATCTAAGCTTTGGTTTAGAGACGGTTAGAGTGGGGGGTTGTTTTCTGTTGGGTTGTGTTTTTTTTAATGTATAGATTGCTGCCATTATATTATAGTTCATAGAGTAGATTGCTGTAATTTTGATATGTGATTCATAGGACTTCCACTGTGGAAAAGTTCGCTGAAATGGCTCAAACACCTTCAATAATGATAGTAATATTCCTTCTTTTTTTTCGTTGCATTGCGCGCGGGAGGGGGAGGGGGGGGGGTTGTTGTGCAGAAATGACTCCCAAACATAGTACTGCAAGAGTGAGGGAGTGTGTGTTGTGTGTGTGTGTGTGTGTGTGTGTGTGTGTGTGTGTGTGTGTGTGTGTGTGTGTGTACGTGCGTGCGTGCGCGCGCCTATGCGCGTGTATGTAACACATGTGTTTTGCTCGCGCGCTTTGCAACGATTTAGATTGAAATTCTCACTTCTGCAAAGATACCGTTGTGGTGCATAATGTCAGGTCTTGTAGTGCCGACTTGGCTTGTCTGTTTCTGTCGCCATCATTGCTCTGGTGCCAAAGTTCCCACGAAAGCCCTAGCCAAATGAGAACCCCATTGCCAAGTTGACCTCTTTTTTTTTTCTTTTGCATGTAAACGAAGACGATGCAAGTCAAAAGCTGAGAATCTTGTTGATATGAATACAATGCTGTTGTTGTTTTCTTGCACTGTTTATATTTTCAACTGTATTTTGAGTGCAGTTTCTCAGTTTTATTATTTGACATTTGCTTTTTTTTTTAAACAGATCTCTATATGAAAGCTTACCATTTTGAGCTTTGTGCTGCAGTAATAGCAGAATTAACAAAATTGATTCTATGGCAGTATTCGGGAATTTCTTTTCTTTTTATGGAGGGGTGGGGGTGTTTGCGCTGATAATCATACAAGTGTGTGTGTGTGTGTGTGTGTGTGTGTGTGTGTGTGTGTGTGGTGTGTGTGTGTGTGTGTGTGTGTGTGTGTGTGTGTGTTGGGTGTTGGATGGGGTGGATAGGTGAGTAAGTTGTTTTACATATTTAAAAACTGGTGTGTGTGCATGCGCGTCCATGCTTGTGTGCAACAACTTTTAAACCAAAGAAACCCTTTTTCTTGAGTGGATGGAACTCGTGGCAGTGTTCCAAGACTTTCCCGATTGAACCTGTCTGGTGTGGTGGGGCTGTGCAGTGTGCACGAAATGCACTTCTTGTGCCCATCCCTGGCTTTCCTTCCACCTTGCAGACTTGCTGCTGTCAGAGCAGTACGGAATCCATTTACCGGTAATTAGCATCACAACTCCGAGTAAGAGAAAATTGCACATGCCACTTTGTGCGCGCGAATAGAAACTTCGTGACGTAGATTTAGATGCTAGTAGGTGTTGTTGAAAGGGAACATGTTTTTCGTTTTATTTCGATGACTAATAGGGGGTCTCGTTGCTGACACTGCGTCACGGAAATGATGTAAATCAGTTCCTGCCTCTCCCTTACCTGCCCCCCCCCCCCCCTCCCCTAGCCCCACCCCCCCGTAAACAATGAACACAATTGAAATGACGAAACGGTCTGCCTCTTCAGGAGGAAAAGGGAAGGTTGTGTTACAGGGAACTCAGTGGCAGGTAGTATACACAGGGCCACAAGAGGGAAAGAATGCCAATGAATTTGGTGCTGCTATTTGGTCGTGAGGGTGAAGAAATCTACCAATGTATCTGTCTGCCCGTGACAGAAATAACTATGTTCGTCATCTCACTCACACCTTGTGGACTGTCATAGAAAAATTCATCGAAATACTATTTTAAAAACAGCAACCCCCCCCCCCCCCCCCAAAAAAAAAAAAAAAAAAAAAACCAAAAAACCCCCCCACACACACACATACACACACACGCGCACACAAAAAAAACCTTGCGAAAGAATCTATGTTAGTTGGTGTGGGGAAGGGGGTGGGTTGTTGGTGTTAATGTTGTTTTGATTTTTGTTGTTGTTGGTTTTTTGTTGTTGGGGTTTGTTTGTTGGTTGTTATTTTGGTTGTTTGCGGGGGATTTCTTGTTGTTTGGCCTTTGTCTCACGATGGCGTCAGTTTTCTTTCTTCGTCACTTCCGTGCATGTGATGAGATTGTGCTATCAAAGCCAGGTTTTCTAAGATCGAAGGAAAGAACTATCGTTAGGTACCTGGAGTGGGTTTCTCCATAGCAGAATTCACTCTTGCTTTGTCCCTAAGCCGTTACCATCGTTGTCACATGAGGGCATGTCCTTCTTGTGTTGGATCAGAGACAGAGAGCTCCAAGAAACTTAGAAAGGCACACTCGGTAACTCGGTGAAAGAGCAGAGGTCAACAATAGAAGAGTATAGTCACTCCTGTCACTGATGGCTACATAGCAGTCGAACATTGCATGGTATTTTCTTCGGACAGATGGCTAGAAACTGTGACAGAAAGACCCGGGTTATGGTTAAGAGGTTGTGTGTGTGTGTGTGTGTGTGTGTGTGTGTGTGTGTGTGTGTGTGTGTGTATGTGTTGTGTGTGTGTGTGTGTGTGTGTGTGTGTGTGCGTGCGTGCGTGCGTGTGTGTGTATGTATGTATGTATGTGTTGCTGTTGTTGTTTTCTTGGTTGGTTAGTTGGTTGGTTGGTGTTGTTTCATCAAATCGGGATGAGCAGTGTGGAAATAACAGTGCAAGCACATCAAGCAGTTCATACTGTATTGTGTAATCAAATTTCG
>CM060335.1:48447845-48470345 GCA_030674155.1 Stramonita haemastoma
ACATGATTCAAAAACAACATGTGGCCATGGACTATTCTGTTAAATAGACAGGGCCTACACATTTTCAAAACAGATCAATAGTTTTGACTGAAGGGGGTGGGGAAGAGGAAAGGCACAGAATTCAAAGATACTGAAAATTGTCTGTTACACAGCATCAAAAAAAAAAACTTGTTTTAAAATTATTTTTATTTTACAGATATAAACAATAACTTTTGCAGTCCTCCACCTTCAAAGCTTACTTGCCTCCTTTCTTAAAACAAGCATAGATGAATAATACTTTATCGTCTCAAACCAGAGAAGCTCGGTTTTCATGTTCTGACAGGTCAGAGTTCAGTAATATCATTCCTTACATTTGGGAAGAAAAAATGCTAATACCACTTTTAATTTGTGGCCATATGAACTGATGGATTGCACTAAGGGGTTACCCCCTGCTCTGGATACTAAATTTGGGAGGTTCTGGCATTTGCTCTTAACAACATGCTGTCAACTCTCTCTCTCTCTCTGTCTCTCTCTGTCTCTCTCTGTCTCTCTCTGTCTCTCTCTCTCTCTCTCTCTCTCTCTCTCTCTCTCTCTCTCTCTCTCTCTCTCCACACACACACACACACACACACACACACACACACACACACACACACACACACACACACACACACACACACACACACACACACTTTCATTCATTCTCACTATAGCATTGTGTACATGTGATGAATACTATTTGAAATCTTTGGCTGGCCTCCAATAGAAGGCACCACCAGTGCAGTAGGAAGCAGCAGGACTGTGTGTGAGTGAGTGAGTGAGGTGGGTGGAGGAAGGGAGGATTGATTGAATCACAGTTTCCTTCTCCTGCTTCCTATTGCATAGGCGGCAGCAGCGGAGGAAGAAGAAAGGACTGACGAGATGCAGATGCCTCTCCCGCATTTGTTGCCTCAGCAAAAAAGTTATGAACCTATTCAACAATTGCTTTTCTGTATCCGTCCATATTGTGTTCTCAGTCCTTCATGAGCAGACAGACAGACTGACTGATGACAAACAGACTGACTGACAGACTGATGACAGATACAGACTGACTGACTGATGACTGACTGACTGATGACTGACTGACTGACTGACTGACTGACAAACAGACTGATGACAGACTGACTGACTGACAGACAGACGACTGACTGACTGACTGAGATGCTGACTGACTGACAGACAACAGACTGACTGACAGACTGATGACTGACAGATGACTGACTGACTGACTGACTGACTGACTGATGACTGACTGACTGACAGAAGACAAACAGATGATGACTGATGACTGATGACTGATGACTGATGATGACTGATGACAGACAGACTGACTGACTGATGACTGACGATGATGACTGACTGACTGACAGACATTTAGACAGCAAGATGGAACAGACTTGTGGTCAGAGCATTGCGCTCTTGATCTGATGGCTTGGGTTCGAGGCTTCAGAGACACATTTTCAACAGGATGTACATAGTACTCTTTTTTTGTCCCTGTATTCTATGTATAAAAACTAAATAAACCAAAGAAGAAATAAAAGAGGGGGAGGGGGAGTTGGGTGAGCAGGTCATGGGTGGGTGGGTGGGGTGTTTGAGTTTGGTGTGAGACAGGGAATGGGGGTGGTTGTTTGTTAGAGGGTTGGGTTTGTTTCTTGTTTTGTTTTGCTGTTATGTGAAAGTCTTTTGTGCAGTTTGAATTTTGAAGTCCTTGTGTTTTGAAATCATTGGGTGTGTGTGGATTTTGTTTGTTTTTTTGTGGGCTGTGGGGATTTTGTTGCTGTTTAGTTTTGTTTTGTAAAAGTTTGTGTCACTGTCAGTTTGAATTTTGAAATCTTTGTACTCTGAAATCATTGGTGTTGTGTGTGTGTGTGATTGCACACTTGCGTTGTGTGGTGTGTGTGTGTGTGTGGGTGGGGGGGAGAGAGAGAGAGCCCTTGCATATTTGCATATGCATGTCTGTGTTTCTTTGCATGTGTGTATTTGGGCATGTGCTTGGATGCACTTTATTTTGCCACCCCTTTTTTAATAGCATGTGCTGTTAGTATTATGTTCTGACATGTTAATACTTATTTGGCCTCTATGGAAATAGTGATAATCAATCTCTCTCTCTCTCTCTCTCTCTCTCTCTCTCTCTCTCTCTCTCTCTCTCTCTCTCTCTCTCTCTCTCTCTCTCTCTCTCTCTCTCTCTCTCTCTCCTCTACTCACTCACTCACTCTTTCTCTCTCTCTCTTTCCTACCCACCCTCTCTCCTCTCCAGCCTTTGCCTTTAGTCTGTCTCTTATTTATTCTGCTTACCTTTATTATACCTATAATTATCAGGTGGCAATCAGATTGCAAGCTTTGTGGTTGATTAGTTCCACATGGTTGGAAAAGATGACAAAATGATAACAGAACAAACTTGCTTTAGGGAGGACAGTTTCTGATGATTTCTCTTAAAACACATTATTTTCAGAATTTCATCATGTATATATATGTTGTGCTGAGTTTTTTTTTTTTTCTTTCTGATACTTGTAATAATTTTCATTTAAAAGTTTCTTACACAAATGCCTAAAATGCTACCATTGAAAGACATTATTCCTAGAGTTTATTTTTAATTTGAATTTCTTTTTATTGAATCTTTGATAAGTCATTTTCAAAATGATTGAGAAGTTGTAAGTGGTTACATGCACTTATTTTTTCCTCCACTATTTTTCCCTCATAAAAATCTCTGCTTTTGATAGATGTACTTTAAAAAAAAAGTTTCTTGTTCTATGATAACCTACATGTTTGAATTCTGTGTTGCAGGGCAAAATGGGTGCCCCTGGTTTTCCTGGTATAAATGGCATTCCCGTGAGTATTTGGAGTGTTGGACTGCTGTTTGAGCATTCTTTGAATTAAGTGTAATGTGGAAATCCATGCACACCAACAGACCCAACATATGCACATGCAACATACCCATGACACATAATAGCCATGTATGCATATTTGCGTGCACTTTCTCACTAGCTCTTCTTCCCTCCACACACACACACACATGCACACACAGACATGCATGCACATGCACACACACATGCACATGTGCACACACAACTACACACAACACACACACACACACACACACACACACACACACACACACACACACACACACACACACACACACACAACTCCACTACAACATCGTAGATTTTCCTTGCCAGAAAGCCCATAACGCCATACATACATAACAAAACCCTGTGGGTTTCAGGACCCTTATTTTAAGCAATGAGGTTTACAGCTGCTTGGCTTTGATATCTTAGGGACTTGTCACATGGCAGGATAAAATTTCACACCCCACACAGTTGCATTTCCTACAACAGAAAAGCTTCTCTTGAAGCAGAAGAATGTCAGGAATTTGTTTTATGTGTCTCTTGGGGAAGGGGGGGGGGGGGGTGAAAGAGAGAGGTGATGGTGGAAAGGGGGGCCTTGCTTGATGAATGAGGGGATGTTTTTGAAAGAACTGGAAGATTTATTTTTTTTTGGAAGTGTGGGAAAAGAAAGGAAGTGTACATGTTTAGCAATACTGGCTGTATAGTTGTTGTTGTTGTGGCTGTTTTCCTAATAACTTAGTCAAAATATCTTGAAATGATGTTACATGGAAAAGTTAGTGTGTTTCTGTTCATTTCAAATCTTTTGCGGGTGGTTTTTTGTTTTCTTTCGTTGGGGTGGTTAGTTTGGATTTTTTTTTGATTTTTTTTTTATTTTTTTATGGGGGGAAGCTTATCATATTCTTAAAGCCACAGTAATCAAATACCCTGACAATTGTATAAAATTGAAAGGATATAATAAAAGAAATTCTGTTGGTTTCAGATCCTTTGATATAAACTCAAATTTTCTTTTACCTGTATCATGTTAAAAAAATATTCCAAATAAAAAATTTATGCACTAGAAATAGCATACACACACCACACACACACACACACATATATATATATATATATATATATAAATATATATAATATATATAATATATAAATATATATAATCAACACACACACACATATATACAACACACACTCTCTCACTCTCTCTCATGCATGCACACGTGCGCAAGCACAGCACACGCTACCACGCACACGCAACCAACACCACACACACACACACACACACACACACACACACACACCACACACACACACACTCACACACACACACTCACCATCCACCACACACAACACACCATCACACAACTACACACACACACAACACACACACACACACACACAACACACACACAACACAAACAAACACACACACCAACAACACACACAACACCAACACACACAACCACACACACAGACCCAAACACACACAGACCAACAACACAACCAACACACACACACACACACACACACACACACAACACAACACACACACACACACACACACACACCAACGAATGATGTTTTTAATCTTGTTTGTTTTTTTTTCCACAGGGATTTCCTGGAGGGGCAGGTCCTCGAGGTCCACCTGGTCTGGACGGCTGCAATGGCACACAGGTAAGGAGAGGTCACCCACCTTCCAGGTGTGGGTACATATTTATTTTCAGTTCAATTCAATCCAGACATTTTATCATCACAATAACAGATAAATTTATGTGGGTGAATATCTCTCTTTTTGAGATATGCATTCATTTGTGTGTGGTGTGTGTTTGGGTGGGGGTGTGCGTGTGTGTGTGTGTGTGTGGTGTGTTTGTGTGAGTAAGTGAGTGAGTGAGTGAGTGAGTGTGCATGTGTGTGTGTGTGTGTGTGTGTGTGGGGTGTGTGTGTGTGTGTGTTTGTGCATGGTGTGTGGTTGTGTGTGTGTGTGTGTGTGTGTGTGTGTGTGTGTGTGTGTGTGTGTGTGTGTGTGTGTGTGAGCGAGCGAGCGAGCGAGTGAGTGAGTGAGCAAGCGAGTGAGTGTGAGTGTGTGCACGTGCATGTGTGTGTGTGTGTGCATGCACGCATGTGTGCGTGCGTGCACTGTGTGTGTGTGCGCGTGCATGTATGTATTTTATTTATTTATTTATTTATTCTTATATATCGAGGATAACAGAATAAGCAATAATGTGCTTTTTTTCATCCGGTCCCCGTGTGCATGCAGTTTTTGTCAATATTGTCATCTGTTCCCACCGGCACATGATGGCCTACTCTTACGAAAAGCGGAACAGGATTTAACGTGTGTGCAAGATGTTCTGCGTGTCGTTCGCACACGGGGCCTCGATTTAAAGTCTCATCCGAAGGACTTTTGGGGAGTGTATGTAGAGAGAGAGAAAGAGAGAGAGAGAGATAATGATAATGATAATGATATTTTTTCAAGAAAGGCTATAGCCCCATCTAAAGGGATTTACAAAAGGTGCATAATTATAAGAAAGTTATACACAAGTACACAAACATATTCATACAACTAACTGCAATGCATTATGTACACACACAGTTATACTGTTTTCTGTGTTATGAAATCAAACTACTTCTCCTTTTGAAAGTCTTAAAAATATACATACCAAGATTTTTCATAACGTTTTCGTTTTTGGAAGTCAGGAGCAAAATCATTCTAAAGTGAGTTGGTCTGCGATAATATTGTTCAGGAATATATTCTGTTCTTAAATCATTTAGCACTGGACAAAAAAAAAAAAAATGTACTACATCCCTTCCCCCTCCCTCCCTCTCCACTTCCTCCGTATTCATTTTTCTTTCAACAGCATTAGTGTAGAGCATGCAGCAATGGTATAAGAGTGTAAGTGCAAAAACCACCAAAAATGAAAAGACACCAGTAAATGTTTAAAAAATACCAAGGGTTTTTTTTTAAATTTAGGGTGGATGGGGGAAGGGAGGGAATTTTTTTAAATCTTTTTTTTTTCAAACATCTTCAGGATAGAACTTTCACTTCCTCCTGCCACGTTTTAAGGACGGCAGGCAACAGTTTACACAGCTGTTGGTACAGACAAGGCTTCCTTGCCGCCTTCTTAAATCAACCTGCTTCTGCATCTTCACACACTGTGGAAGATCCTAATTTTGTCTGTCTGTCTGTCTGTCTGTCTGTCTGTCTGTCTGTCTCTGTCTCTCTCTCTCTCTCTCTCTCTCTCTCTCTCTCTCTCTCTTCTCTCTCTCTCTCTCTCTCTCTCTCTCTCTCTTCTCTCTCTCTCTCTCTGTTACCCTTGAAAAATAAAGATTATTCATTCATTCATTCATTCTCTCTCTCTCTCCTCTCTCTCTCCTCTCTCTCTCTCTCTCTCTCTCTCTCTCTCTCTCTCTCTCTCTCTCTCTCTCTCTCTCTCTCTCTCTCTCATCTCTCTACTCTATCTATCTATCTATCTATCTATCTATCTATCTATCTATCATCTATCTATCTACCTATCTATCTATCAATCAATCTATATATGCCTTACTGTCTCTTTTTGAGTCACCTGTCTTTCTGTTGCATTTCTTCTTTTATTCATTCCTTTCTGTTTCAGTGCTTCGCTTACAGAAAGAGATTACGTAAATCTTCCTTCTGTTGGTGTCTACATCATTTTCAGCACATACACTTAAAAAAAAAATTAAGATGGTGTGACACAGTAAATACTAAATACTGTCCTAGTAACCTAAGGATTGAAGACAGCGGTAAAACATCAGGAGAAACAATAGCAAAGCTTTGCCAGTGATGCATGAAGTTGAGCAGCTGCTGCTGATCTTTAGAGTTTTTGCTGCAGGAAGTTTTCTTGGCTGCAGTTTCAGATTCTAAAATATCTCAGAAAGTGGGGGTGGGGGATAAAACTGAGGCTAAGCAAAAAAACTTTTTGGCAAAGTATACTTGAATAGAAAGAGTGAAAACATTTTTCAAACATTTGTTTTAACCAAAGAAGATGAAGAAACTTCTTTTTTAAGAGAAAGGCACATACATATTTTCAGAATCTTGCTGAACTTTTTTTTAAGAAACTGAGCTCATGGCAAAAAATTTTAAATATGTTTGCATGCATAGAGAGTTAGCTGTTTTTGAAAGAAGAGGAAACAGATGATGCATGTTAGCATCAGTTGACTTGACTGTCAAAATTTGATTTTCATTCTGAACATTGTTCTAAACATTGTTTTAAGTCTAAGAAAGAAAAGTAAACTTTTCGCTAACATACAAGATAATTTGACTTTGGCACAAATATTTTCCTGTGATCATTAATCACACATAAAGTCACACATGCATAGACTAGGACTAGCAGACTTTCTTTTTCTTTTACAGTAAAAGATTATGTATTTATACATACCTTGCTACATGAAGACATGAACACAACATACCTTGGCCAGCTGTAGTGCAGACATGCGGGTATTTGGCATATATATTCATACTTTGATTTGTGCTTTGATTCTAATCTCTGTGCATCTGCATACATAAAGACAGATGTTGATGTATGCAGCCACACACTTTACATATGTATGAGCTGGTCTAATTTGTCAGTGACCTATTGTTTCAGGGAGACCCTGGTCATCTGAGCTGGTCTAATCTGTCTGTGACCTATTGTTTCAGGGAGACCCTGGTCATCTGAGCTGGTCTAATCTGTCAGTGACCCTTTGTTTCAGGGAGACCCTGGTCCCTCAGGTTTGCCCGGTTTACCTGGTTTGGAAGGTCAGCCAGGGTTACCAGGTCCCAAGGGAGCAAAAGGTGACGCTGCTCTGGGAGCACCTTTAGTCAAAGGACAGAAGGTGACCATGAGGGGTTTGAAACATTATCATTTCAACTTGTGAAGAGATGTGGTAATGGCAGGAACAGAAAACAAAGACAAATTTGACATTTGTTTGTAATGGGAACACTGACTTTGTTGTTTTATTATATGTACACAGAACGTTAAATATGTGAAGCTGTAATAGGTCTTGTTGTCTTATTGGTCGTCTCTGTTTTTGTATGGCATTACTCCATAAACTTGATAAAGTATAAGAAATAGCATGTAATGGCTAAAAAAAAAGAAAAGAAGAATTTAAGATACGTAAACCAGCTTTTTTATGTGTGTGTGTGTAAAGCCTTTTTTTTTTTTTTTTTAAACTTGTCTTTATCCCCGTTAAGCAGTCCATGTATCTTTATGCGCAAATCTTTTCTAATGTAATCATTGTCTTTGTTGTTATAATTTTGTGTCGTTTTCTGTTTATCGTTGTGTTTTGTACTTTAATGTTATTTTTCACTCCAAAGCTATTTTTCATACTCTTGTCTGGGTGTTGAGGAAAAAAAATTATTTGTAACTCCTGTTTTTTGCTCTGTATGTGTGTGTGTGTGTCTGTGTGTGTGTGCCTGTGTGTGTGTGTGTGCATGCAGCGCATGCACATGTGCATGCATGCACACTTGCATTTTTGCGTGTGTGTGTGCATGCACAGATCCTTTTCTAACCCAAACTGTGTGTGATTGTTTCAGGGTGAATCAGGACCAGCAGGATATCCAGGACAGCCAGTAAGTGTACAATTCCATCTGTAGACACACTCCTCTGTCTTGGTTTGCTTACAACTGTCTTTCTGGGGTTTTGTTTTTTTACCTGTCTCCATCATCAGATTTTATGGTTTAAGCTTTGTATTTGATTAAGATATTCAGTTTGTGTGTGTGTGTGTGTGTGTGTGTGTGTGTGTGTGTGTGTGTGTGTGTGTGTGTGTGTGTGTGTATGTGATTTTTTTTTTTTTTTTTAATTCTTTTATATCGAGGATAACAGAATAAGCAAGCATGTGCTTTTTTTCATCCGGTCCCCGTGTGTGTGCAGTTTTGTAAATATTGTCATCTGTTCCCACCGGCACACGATGGCCTACTCTTACGAAAAGCGGAACAGGATTTAACGTGTGCACAAGATGTTCTGCGTGCGTTCGCACACTGGGCCTCGGTTAAAAGTCTCATCCGAAGGACTTTTGGGGAGAGTGGAATCAGCGCTGATGTTAACTCCATTTGAGAGGGAGAGAGAGAGAGAGAGTGTGTGTGTGTGTGTGTTTGCATGTGTGTTTGTGTGTGTGTGTGTGTGTGTGTGTGTGTGTGTGTGTGTGTGTGTGTGTGTGTGTGTACAATTAGGCAGGTGTGTCATTATGAGCACATATGCAGATATGTGCATATGGAATGCATATTAGTTTGCATTCATGTGTTCCTTCCCTAGTCTTATGCATGCTGCAATTATTTTGTTGACATCTTTATCCACATGTTCTTGTGATTTATTGTTGTTTTTGATCTGCATATTTGAATTTTGTCATTTTAGGGTCAACCTGGTATTGATGGACCCATTGGACCAAAGGGAGAATCTGGTCTTCCTGGTATTTCTGTAAGTATTTGCCCTTTTATTTCTAAATCATGTATACAAAAACAAAAACAAATCAAAATTACAGGCTCAAAATGCTGGGACAAGAAAATGAAATAATAAAGAACTTTTGATTCTACCTGTAATCAAATCAAATGCTTATTACATATGTGCAATGAATATGTATTATATGTGTTGCTCCACCACGAAATGAGTCGCTTAGCACATTACCCAATTTTGCGCTAGGGGCCTTTAAAGGCAGGTGGGGGTCAAGTTGTCAATTTTGTGATTTTGATTGATTATTAAACTAGATCTGTTTATTTATCTTATAATGAAATATCAAGGTATCATTTTTATTCCTTTTGCTTGTAAATGTGTTTTGAAAATACCAAAGCACTCATTCTGACGACCTGTTACTAAAATAAACTTGCCCGTTTCTCATTTCGTCACATCCTGCAGTCTATCATTTCAATTTGTAATAATGTTGCACAGAATTGTCCGATTTCCAATCTGTTTTTTGTATTTGATAGCCACTTTATTGCACATTAATAACATGTCAATAACTAAAAATTGACCTCATGTGCACTCCGTCTCATTATGTGGTGGAGCGTCACATATGTATATTTCATTTTGTCAGAAGACAGGTTGCATTATATTTTGATGTGCTATATTTTGAGTTAAAATAGGGGGGGTTGTTCTTTGTTTTGTTTTTTTGGGGGGGTCCATATTCATTTATTTATGGGTTTTTTAAAAAGCTCTTTAGAGAGGAAGTAAAATTTATTCGTCAATTCTGCCATAACTTTGGATTTGAGTGCTGTTTTAAAAATACAACATGCAAAAATGATTTTTTTTAACCCATACAAATTGTATTTCATTTAAAAGTTTCTTGCGTCTAGATTCACCATATACCAACACTTAATCCCATGTACACTTTCGATTTTTGTTGTTGTTGAGATTTTGTAATTTTATTATACTCTTATATTTCACTTTTAAGGCTATGAATAATTATGGATGTGTAAATCAATGCTTTTGACAAGAAAGTTAATCCTGAACAAGGTGACAGCCTGTGTAATAAAACTTCTGTGGCTGGCTGGGCTGTGAACATTATGATCGAATTTCTTAATTGATCAAACAGAATATTCCGCACATTTTTTTTTCAATATATGTTTTGCTAAGCAATGGCAACTGCTGTGACATGTCACACAGGGCAGCCCCGGGTTCCCAGGCATGAAGGGAGAGAAGGGGTCCACAGGCATCAGCTACAGAGGAGGCAAAGGCGTGAAGGGAGAGAAGGGAGAGCCGGGCCCCCCAGGCCTGTCTGGGCCGTTCACCGGTGAACCCAACACCATCATCCAGGGCCCCCCAGGCCTGCCCGGAGACAAGGGAGAGAAGGGAGATATCGTGAGTCCTAGTCTGCACCTAGGGGGGCGGGATAGCTCAGTGGTCAGAGCGCTCGCTGTCCCCAAGTCAAGTTAATTTTATTTGATTTGATTTTTTCTTTTATATCGAGGATAATGGAATAAGTACTCTTGTGCTTTTTTACATCCAGTCCCCGTGTGTATGCATTTTTTGTAAAAGTCATCTGTTCCCACCAGCACATGACGGCTTACTCTTACAAAAAGCGGAACAGGATTTAACGTGTGCGCAAGATGTTCTGCGTGCGTTCGCACACGGGGCCTTGGTTTAAAGTCTCATCTGAAGCAGCATGTTAAGCAGCATCAAGCGTGGTTACCAGTTGCATGGGTGACCGTTTGCGTGCCTTGACTTCAGTACAGTTCACCCAGCCGTAAATGGGTACCTGCCCTCTTTAGGGTCAGGGAAAGTAAAGCAGCAAGGGAGAGGAGATGGGCGCCGCCCTCAATATGCTGGCCCCTAGAGAAGCTGAGGTCTCTGATGCCTCGCTCCCCTACAGCCGCACCTTTTACCTTCAGTGCAGACCTGCCAGGTGGTGGCTGGCTGCTTACTTGTGTTTGTGGTTCATTGCTGATGGTCAGTGTAGTGCCTGCCTTTCAGCTTGATTGATATCTGTGTACTGGATATATTAGTCAAGAAAGGCAAAGTTGAACTTTTATTTTTCCTGAAGTTTGAATGTGGTTACCTTAATCGTGGGCCAAAGAAAAAAAAAGCTGGGTATGCAAAATCTCATAGTTGCCAGTAGGTAAACCTCCGAGCTCTAGCCAGGAATTGTTTTTTTTTTAAAGGAGAATAAAAGTTTATATCCAGCTGGTACAAAGAATCAGCACATGCATTTGCTTTTTCTTTTTAATCTTGTGAAGCTATCCATCTAAGGAAAGAAAAAGAAAAAAAAGACAATTTAAAAAAAAACAAAAAAACAATTGATGGAGTGACAGTGAGTGAGAGTGATTCAGATAATGGGTGTTTTCCATAGCCTTAGAAGGGGGATATTCCATGAAGTTTTAAGTCACATAAAGCCATAGTTATTGATTACGATGGGATGATATTAGATCTTTTAAATGCTTTATACAAATATACCATCATTTGTTTAACAATGTTTTCATTCATTAGAGAGAGAAAACAGCTTTTTACCATTGGTGGCTTATAACTAGTCACTGGCACTACCGTTCCACACCTCCTCAACACTACAGCACTTTCTACTAGTCTCCTGGTTTGCAGCAGGCGTTTTTACAAGAGACTGAAGTAGGACTGTGATTTGTGCAGGGCATGAAGGGAGACCTAGGAGAGCGGGGCTACCCAGGAGAGATCGGACGAACCGTAAGTCAGTCTTTTTAAAAAATTATTCTTTTATATCTAGGATAATGGAATAAGCACTCGTGTGCTTTTTTACATCCAGTCCCACTGTGTATGCAGTTCTGTAAATCTTGTCATCTGTTCCCAACAGCACACAATAGCCTACTCTGTCAATAAGCAGAACAGGATTTAATGTGTGCATCACGAATGTTTGTTCTGCGTGGTTCGCACACGGCGCCTTGTGATTGTATTGTCATCATCCGAAGGACTGCGATGACAAGCTGCTTGCAGCCCATTTTAGACAGTTTGTACATTTTGTTCATGTGTGCATGCTTTATCCATGATTGCATATGCACATGAGTATAGACATACACACTCATATGCATATACACATGCACACACACACACACACACACACACACACACACGCACACGCACGTACACACACACACACACACACACAGTCACAAATGTGCGTCAAAGTCAAAATTTTGACTGTCACACACACACACACACACACACACACACACACACACACACACACAACACACACACACACACACACACACACACCACACACACTTGTGCTCACTATTCTTTTTCTTTCAAATTCAGTTTGTATATATGTGGGTGGGCATGTGTACATGAGATATCAAATCGGAACTGCAAAGCTACAAACACTGGCATGCAAGTTATTTCTTTGACTAGTTAAAGAGTAACAAGAACTATTTCTTTCTGTAGATTTCCAGTGTATATTATACACAGATTCTGCTCACATTTTTTAGGCAGATTTATTTGTCATGAATCTAAAACTGTGTGTGTTTTCTCTGTTTATAAAACATTAAGGCTGAAGCATTTCTGGAGTATAAAGAACACCTTGTTTATCGATTTCTTTGCGTGCATGTTTATATGTGCTCACATGTATGCTAGCATTTGTAAGAAAGAGAAGAATGGGTTTTTGATATATAAAAAAATATATATATAAAGGAGTAAATAAATAAAATAAAAATAAAACATTTTAAAAACAAAAAAGACCAACAAAAAAGAATGGTTTTTGATGGCATGAGCTTGAGCGTGTTAACACAACTTCATGTTTGTTTTTAAATGTAACAAATGTTGATCGTTCTTTTTCTCTCTGTCCTTTCTTGCAGGGCTTGCCCGGTGCCAAGGGAATGCTGGGAGAGAAAGGTGTGCCGGGAATTGCAGGACCCAGGGTAGGTTTCAGCTGTAGCAGTAGTAGTCTTCAGTTTAATGTCCTTCCACTTACAGTGATACCAGTAGGTTTCAGCTGTGTCCTTCATTATTGTCTTTTCTTCACACGACTGAGAAAGCCTGTTGTTCATTGATACTATTTTTTATTGTTATACCACTTCAAGTCACGGCAGATTTCTCTGCATGAAATTAGGGCTGCTCTCCCCGGGGAGAGCGCGTCGCCCGCACAAGAGCAGTGCCACCTTCCCCCCCCCCCCCCCCCTTCTTCTCCTGTCTGCATTTGTATTTGTTTCCCTATCAGAGTGGCTTGTTTCTACAGAATTTTGCCGCAGACAATTCCCTTGTTGCCATGGGTTCTTTTGTGTGTGCGAAATAATTATGTGTAACACACGGTACTTCAGTTTATTGTCTCATCTGAAAGACTAGCACCCAGACCACTGGCCATGGTCTAATGGATTGGGGGAAGTTTCGAGCCCAAACAGGGATTGAACCACTGCACACTTCAGACGTGGACTTTTCACTTTCTAGGCTGGTGCATCACCTCCAGACTACCATTCTTTAAAGACAGTGGCAATGTGATGTCAGACTCTGCTTAATATTTTTCCCCTCTTCTTTTTTATTTTTTTCTCTCCTCTTTCCTTTTGCATTGATAAAAGAAATTAATCTTATTTGTATCTTCCCATGAAGGAAAAAAGATAGTTTGAACATGGCATATAAATTTCAGAGTTAAGGGTTTCACAGAAGCAGCATAAGTGTGAAAGCATAATGTCATCCCAGGTTGCAGTTTAAATTTGTCCCCATTCCAGTCTGTGCAGAGGTCTTTGCCTTTACCATTACCTTTTATTTGTATATCTTTGGTGGGGGGGAGGGGTGGTTATATAACCCTATCAATATGGCAAGCCTGTTTTCCAGCTCAGCTTTCTGCTACCCTTCAGTCCTGTAAGGAGGAAAACTGGCGCAACTGAATTTTCCTTCAATTCCTGGGTTTCCGAGATGCAGAAGAGTGCAAAATAGGTATTTGGGGTAAAATTTACATACACACACACACAAAGCTTTATAAACATTCTCGTGGAAAAGGAGAAGCAGTGTTTGCTGTGTCAAAACTACTTTCCAGAGTCCGTTGATGCCAGTTAGCCGCATGACGGACCACTATAAACAAACTCTCCTCTGGTACCGATATCGCCGGAAAATTGGCTGACAGGACTGAAGGGGAGAGCGCCAGGGCAGAAATTAAGGAATGGGGAAGTAATTGTAAGCAGATATTCAGTACTGTAAGGGTTAAAAGAAGACGGGTATTTCAAATTTGCATGTATGCATATATGTAAACATTTTTATTCAAAGCCTGATCTCTTAAAACTGTCTATAGTGTACCTCTGTTAGTAGGAACAAGATCAGTTCTACTCTCCTTTAGTTTCCTTTGATGCTATTGATATTAGTCATGATGAATTGACAGTATTATTCCCCAGTCTTGGTAGGCAATTCTTGGATTAGAGTTGAAAGCGAACATTGAAAATAAAGAAGGTTTTTAAGATACAGAACTTGTGTTTGAGGAATGAAGTTTCAAACATCCCAAGAGACTTCATGAAGAAATGTGAGCTGTGACTTCTGTTTGTAGCTGAATTGTACATTTGCAGTTTATTTAACATGTGTGTTTTTACGTTGCAGGGTAAACAAGGTTTCCCAGGAAACCCTGGTCTGCCTGGAATGAAGGTAAGAACAGAAGAAATGTTTTGTTCTTTTGGAACTGTTATGTCACTGTGTAGGTCCATTTTTCTGATATTATGTTATGATCTTTCCCCTCTTTTTTTTTTTTTTTTTAGTGTTTAGGCTGATTGGTTTGAATGTTAATTCAAATGTTTGGTTTTAGATGGAAGATACAACTGATGAATTTATGGGTGTTGTAAACGCTGAGGTGGCTTTTCATGGTCTTCTGAGCTATTTTGAAAAGGAGTTGTGGTGAGCTAGCATATAGAAATATGTGTGTGTTTGTTGTGCTTTTTGTCTTAGATTTGTGTGTGTGTGTGTGTGTGTGTGTGGTGTGTGTGTGTGTGTGTGTGTGTGTGTGTGTGTGTGTGTGTGCACGTGTGTATGTGCGTGTGGGTGTGTGTTCCTGTGAGAGAGTGTGTGTTTTATGTGCTCACACTCACATGCATATCTATATAAATGCATACACACATGCATGTGTACATGAACATATTGAATAATTTCAAACAGGGTTTTTGAGTGAGAGTAGGGATTTAGAACTTTCTGTGTGCGACATGAAAAGAAAAAAAAAGAATGCACACAGGGGGTGTACTTAAGATGGTATATACAGTCATTGTTTGTACACAACAGTGGTGTTCATGTAGAATATCTCTGACAGGGTGACCGTGGAATGGACGGTCTGCCAGGACTGCCAGGTCTGATCGGCATGAAGGGAGAGAGGGGCTTGCCCGGAGCCACAGGAACCATCGGACCCCAGGGTCCTCCTGGTCGACCTGGTGTAAGTCTGCAGTCATGTTGTTTTGTTTTTTGCGTGATAACTATGATTACATGATAACTGCCAAGGGGACGGGATAGCTCAGTGGTCAGAGCGCTTACTTTCCCCCAGCCAAAGTTAAGCAGCGTCGAGCGTGGTTACCAGTTGGATGGGTGACTGTTTGGGCATCTTGCCTTCAGTACAGTCCCGCAGTTCACCCAGCTGTAAATGGGTACCTGCCCTCTTTAGGGTCAGTGAAGGTAAAGCAGCGAGGGAGAGGAGATGGGCGCCGCCCTCAATATGCTGGCCCCTAGAGAAGCTGAGGTCTCGCTCCGTTACAACCACACAGATTATGGGACAACTTTACCTTTTTTAACCTATGATAACCACCACAGACGTACAGTAGTAGATCTCATAGTGAGGATAGTAGGTTTGTATTGCTTCATCTTCCAGGATAAAAAGCTTTGAGGCTGTATCGGCCTTGTAGTTAGAGAAAGTAGATGGGCAGTGTGGCTGATTGGATTGGATCAGAGTGCGTAACTTCAGTGAACTTTTGTAACACCTCTGGGTCTATGAAGTCTTGGCTTTGAATACCTACATCAGTGTTTGGTGAAGTAAGAGTAGGTCTTTGAACTCTATCACCTAGTCAAATTTAAGTGCAGGCTTGACAGGGGGTGGGGGGTTGCTTTGATTTATATTTTGTTGGGGGGGGGGTTTGTTTTTTTTTGGTCCTATGGTATTGTGTTCAAGTGTAGTGCAGTTTTCTCAATAAACTGAAAAAGATGTGCAAGAATTCTAGTCATGATTTGAATCTGTTAATTTTGTAAGTATCTAGTGAACTAAACAGTTATTTGAATGTTCCTTTTATTAAATATTAATTTCATAAAAATTGGTCCAGTCTTTGAGAAATATTTGCAGGGAATTTTCTTGATTAAGAAAACCTGTAAAGTAAGGATTTTTTTGTTTTTTCATTTGGCACAAGCAGATTATGATATGTCTGGTTCATTCTTTAGTTTTGTTTGCTTGGGGGGTTTCATTTCAAAATTGTTATCGGAATGTAAAGACACTGAAAGTCATTTCTGGGAATCACTAAGATTGAAAACGCAAACTGAATTAGTTTAATGAATACAAACTGAATAATTTGTTTGCATGTATAACTCTTTTCAAGCTCCTCACCACATAGGCTGACATATTCCAACTTCAGAGGATTTTTTCTCCTATGTAAGGAGAGTGCAGGTTGTTTGTTTATTTGTTTATCTTATTTATTCTTTTATATTAAGGATAATGAAAAAAGCACTCGTGTGCTTTTTTACATCCAGTCCCCATGTGTAAGCAGTTTTATAAATCTTGTCATCTGTTCCCACTGGCACACAATAGCCTACTCTTACGAAAAGCGGAACAGGATTTTAACATGTGTGCAAGATTTCTGCGTGCGTTGGCACATGGGGCCTTGGTTTATACTCTCATGTAAAGGAGTCTTATGCTAAGAGCCTATCATGGCTGAAGACAATCTCAGTATAACATTTTACAACATAGTAGTGTGTTCATGTAGGCCTCAGCATTTGCTTAAATCCCAAAGTATCTAATCATCCAAGGGACCTCTCTGTGGGCACAGGGTCAGGGTGATGTGGGAGAGCCAGGACCTCGGGGTTTCCCTGGCCCTGGAGGCTTGCCAGGTGACCCAGGACTGCCGGGTCTGCCAGGACAGGACGGCCCCCGCGGCTTGCCTGGCTCCCAGGGTGGGCGAGGCATCCCCGGCCCTCCAGGCCCTCAGGGCAGAGACGGCCCCAAGGGAGAGACAGGAGACTCCGGCCCCCCAGGTAAGGGACAAGACTTCATGGCTGTTGTGGAGAGCAAAGAGCAATGGTGTGAATTGTGGGGGGAAAAATGTAAAGTGCCTTAGTTAACTGAACAGTGATGTGTCAGAAATAACAATAAACTTTTGTTTTTAATTCTGTTATTGTCACGAGTATGTTTGGAAGATTTTATTCTTTAGTTTTTTTTAGTTCTTTTGTTTATGTTTGAGTATTTTTACTAGAGTCTTATCAATCTTTTTTTTTTTTTTTTAATGATGGAGTAGTTACAGCTGGTTACCTGTTTTCGTTTTCCCCCACTTCTTTTTCCATCACAGTACTTTTGAAAATAATGGATTTTTTAAAGAGAATTTGAAGATTTGGAGCAGAAGTATGATATGAAAGAGTTTAGCCACCGGAGGTTTTACCAGTGTGTTAATACACAGACAATATACTTCAACTTTAATCATTCGTGTTACAGAAGTGTATTCTGCACTCTGTAGTGATTGATTGAAATCATGTTGTATTTTATTATGTGAAGTAAAAAAAACAAAAACACCTTATTCCTTTATCTGCTATTGTGAGGGCATGTGCATGATACAATTTTTAACAGGTAGTGTTGAATGTAATGCCTGTCTGTGTAAAAACCAACGTTTGCCCTCTCTTGTTATTTATCGCCTTGGAGCTGAATCTCAAATCATGTATGGGTTTTTCGGTGATTTAAAAAAAAAAAATTATTTGTGAGATCAGATTTTCAGAATTTCCTGTCATCAACTACGATGTGATAGAATCACATATGTAGCCATGGGAGTACTGAAAAGGGAATTCAAATCATGTATGTGTGTATTTCATCAACATAAGCCATTTGAAGCAAAGCATTTGTACTCATCAGCAATGCGATTTTCTGTCAGGTCTGCCTGGGTTGGATGGGCGTTCTGGATTGCCAGGCCGACCAGGCCCCAAAGGAGAACCAGGACTGGAGGGCATTCCTGGACAGTCCATCCCCGGCGTCCGAGGACCTCCTGGCCTGCCTGGTCTGGATGGTATTCCCGGTCAGAAGGGTGAGCGGGGTCTGACAGGTCTGCCAGGTCCCCCGGTAACTCCTCCCAGGGTCTGCCTGGTCTGCCCGGACCTAAGGGAGAGAAGGGGCAGACAGGGTTCCCTGGTCTGCCTGGACGTGACGGAGAGCCTGGCTTCCCTGGTGAAAAAGGTGAGGGGGTGTGTTTGGAAAATGGAGTCAGTGATGTGTTGTCTTTGTGGTGTTACTGTCCGTAGGGTGGGTAGCTGGTGTGTTGAGGTGTTCCAGTAAAGTCATGTCTTTCAGGGAATGTCCCTGTTCAATCAGTCTTTCAGTTGAATTCAAGTTGTGTCTTTCAGGGAATGTTACTGTTCAATCAGTCTTCAGGGAATGTTACTGTTCAGTCAGTCTTTCAGTTGAATTCAAGTTGTGTCTTTCAGGGAATGTTACTGTTCAATCAGTCTTTCAGTTGAATTCAAGTTGTGTCTTTCAGGGAATGTTACTGTTCAATCAGTCTTTCAGTTGAAATGCAAAGAGTGTGGTCTATGGAAACCAGACCTAACATGGAATAGCCGAATAGGATTGTGGATCCATTTTGTATTGAAGTCATCCATTTTTTCTTTCTTACTGTTTCCCGGCCACACATTGTCACAGAAAATCAGGGAATCAGATTTCAGAATAGGCCCTCTGCCAAACTGTTCTCTCCACAAGATTCTGTCATGAGCAGCCTGTATGGAAGATCTAAGAAGAACCGGTGATTAAATTAAATAATATTGTTAAGTATGTTTGAAAATACTAAGTACAAGTTCAGGTATCTTTTTCTTTGTATGTTTGTTCAGGGTTTAGTGTGAGTGTTTTGTCTCATTGTATTTGTTGCCTTGCTGTATTTTAGATCGATTAAAAGCCATATTTCAGATGGCTGAAATACCTTTTTTCAGATGGCTTAAATGCCTTATTTCAGATGCTTAAATGTCTATGGCTTAAATGCCTTATTTCAGATGGCTTAAAATGTTTCTTGACAGAGCTGACAGTTGGTGAGGGTAACCATAATACGCTTTGAAAGTATTTTTTCTGATATTTTCTCACCACAGTATGTGAAAAAATCAATTCAATGAAAAGAAAATTTCCAGTATGATTCCAGTCAAACAAATCTAACATTCTGTCAATCATTGCAGTATGAGAATGACTGCAAGATTATGCTGGAAACAATTTTCTCATGAAGTCTCACAACAGTGTTTGAAAGATATAATTCCAAAGATCCCCCCCCCCCCAAAATAAACCCAACAAAAAACAACAAAAACACACACACAAAATAAAAACAAATACAAACTTGAATGGTTGCAGTTTAACAAACGGGATAGCCTAGTGGTCAGAACATTGCGCTGGCAATTTGAAGACCCGGGTTCGAGTCCGGTCGAGGAAATTTTCTTCCTGGAGTTAACATCAGTGCTGACTCCACTCTCCCCAAAAGTCCTTCGGATGAGACTTTAACCTTTAGCACCCTGTGTTCTTTGGTGACCGCTTTCCTCTCTCCCTGCATTCTTTTTCCGGTTACCAAAAACTGAGAGCACCTACTTGTTTAGAACCTTTATAAAAGTGGATGAATTTAATGTAGAGACTTGATATTTTGTATATTAATAAAAGAATGGATAAGGAATGTTTTCATATAAGGCAATATGTTCTGCATGCATGTTTTGACGTTGAAAAAAAAAAAACAGACATAAAAACAAAAACCGGAACCGTGTTGACTTACTATTTTTTCACTTTGAATGGAGTTTTTGTGTGCTATCTACCAAACTGTTGTACTTCATTCACTAATAAAGTGATTATGTCGTCTTTTAGAAGTAAACAAAACAGTTATTCCTTATAAATAGCACGAAGTATCTCCTTTGGACCAAAAGTTTCGTCGAAGTCGATCCGCGAAAAGTTTTCATGGCGATTACGAACATCGTCTTCGCGATCATTTTCTACCGGACTGTGGCACTTCAGTCAGTCTCAAAGTGATAATTTTATCGGTTATAAACAAATAAAACACTTTTCCTTCAGAAATACCATCAGGCATCTCATTTCGACCAAAAATTTCCATGATACCGGCCAGCGACAAATATTTACGGCCGCTTGGTACATCGTATTCGCGATCATCATCGATCTCACTTGAAACACTATTACTGTGACCTAGATCACTTACCGTCACTTCAAAGTCTATTTTAACAAGTTTGAAGCCTTCAAAATCATTTTCTAAGTCAGATTCGATGGATATTTCCAGCAAAAAACGTTCCGAATCGGTGTCCGCCATTTTGGTGATGGACAAATCCCGAAAGTTGATTTTTATTTTTCAAAAATTCACTGTCGCGTGTTGTGTTGAAGAAAATGCAAATGGCTGCCAGCAGAGGAAACTCTAGCCTCGTTTTGAATCGAAAGTGACGTCTATTGCTATTAATAGTAAGGGAATCTCAGCCAATGAACCGCGAAGTTTAAACACCCTATGTTCGGCGACACAGTGCGCCTGCAGATGCAAGGGAAATAATTCGTTCGGCGACACGATGCGCCTGCAGCGTGCTAAAGGTTAAACCGAAGCCCCGTGTGCGAACGCACGCAGAACATCTTGCGCACATGTTAAATCCTGTTCCTCTTTTCATAAGAGTAGGCCATCGTGTGCCGGTGGGAACAGATGACAAGATTTACAAAACTGCATACACACGTAGACTGGATGTGACAAAGCACATGATTGCTTATTCCATTATCCTCGATATTAAAAAAAAAATAAAGAAAAAAGACGTTCAGTGTTGTACTGTCTTCTTTCAGTGTTCTGCTGTCTTACTCTAGGTTGACAAGCACAGCTCATGCTTATGCTTAATGGATCACCAAAAAAACCAAACTGACAAAGGAGATTTGCGTGTGCTCAGGTGCCTTTGGTGGCCCCTGTGATCCCTGTCTGCCGGGCATGAAGGGAGAGAAGGGCTCCCAGGGCCTGGATGGATTGCCAGGTCTCCCCGGAGAGCGAGGCGACTCCGGTTTCCGAGGACCCAAAGGAGAACCTGGAGAAGATGGCTCCCCTGGTCTGCCCGGCTTGCCAGGTCTGCCGGTAAGTGGTACCACAGCTGTCAGTTTCCCCCACTTTCAGCTCCTCTCAGGAGCCAATTAACCCATCCCATCCCAGCCCAGGTGTGGCTGCCAGGTGCTGTTTATAGCAGGAGCTGACCACACGTGGACAAGGTACAAGCAAGGAGCGCGCTAAATTTAGCACTCTTGACGAGGCCTTACCGAGTGATGTTGGATTTGTGCACCGTGTGGTGTTTGTTTGTCTCTGGTGGTGGAGACACAGTCAGATTTGACTGACGTCTTTATTGACCCTCGTTTTGGGATACTGGGGGGTTATTCAGTATAGAGAGCATCACCCCACCTTCTAGACATTCTGTACTAGAAATCTTCCCTTTTCTGTCTCTTTTTTTTCCGTTTTTCTCTTTACCTTTTTTTCCCTCCCTCCCCCCTCTCTCTCTCTGTCTCTCTCTCTCTTTCTCTCTCTCTCTCTCTCTTTCTCTCTCTCTCTCTCTGTCTCTCTCTCTCTCTCTGTCTCTCTCTCTCTCTCTCTCTCTCTCTCTCTCTCTCTCTCCCCCCCCTCCCCCCTCTCTCCCTCAGCGTTGCTGATTTTCTGCCTTCCCAGTCCATTCTTCTACCATTTTTTAAATAAATCTGAGTACTATTTTCTGACATTTTTGCATGTGAATTTGGGTGTTTGGTTTTGTGTTTTGTTTTAGTTGTTTGGGTTTTTTTTTGTTTGTGTGGGTTGTGAGGGTTTTTTTGATGTGCTGCCTTGAAGTCAGAATGTGTTGGCTGAGGCCAGCAGGCAGACCTCCTGCAGAGTTGCAAGCACAGGAGAAGACTAAGCACAGCGTATTTCACCCAATATGGCCACTACCTTTAGTATGTTGTCAAGATTATGAGAAGTGTATTGAAGAGGATGTGTAGACCTTTTTTCTGAAGATGGAATAAATTGAGGCTGGGTTTTTTTTCTTTTGTATTTCTTTCCAATTATGAAACACAAATGCAGTTTACAGACTTTGAG
>CM060335.1:48480345-48537845 GCA_030674155.1 Stramonita haemastoma
CTGTCAGTTTGACACTGTCTTACTTTGAAATGTGAAAAGTATGGAGAGTAAGACATGATCTGTGAAAGACGAATAAGAAAATATAGTGAATATGAAAGGATATGAAAAAAAATGCTAACTTGAAATACATTTTAAAAATTCTCATTTCTTTCTCCTTTTGCATTTTGTGATACTTGAGTCATTTTCATACCAACATATATATTTTTTTAATCCAATAACTGTTGTATAGGATTGCTGTTTACATTGTCGATATCTCATCATGGGATAGCTTAGAGGTCAGAACATTGTCCTCACAATTTGACAACCCGGGTTCGATTCCCGTTCGAGGGGATTTTTCCTGAGGAGTTAACATCAGTGCTGACTCCACTCCCCCCAAAAGTCCTTCGGATGAGACTTTAAACCGAGGCCCCGTGTGCGAACATCCTGCACACACGTTAAATCCTGTTCCGCTATTTGTAAGAGTAGGCCATCATGTGCCGGTGGGAACAGATGACAAGATTTACAAAACTGCATACACACAGGGACTGGACGGAAAAAAAGCACATGAGGGCTTATTCCATTATCCTCGATATAAAATAATAAATAAAATCAATCAATCAATCAATCAATCAATCATTGATAATAAGACAAGTAAGCTAGGACTAAGAGGGTGTCAGAGAAAGCTGACTGGTGATTGTCCATGTGACCACAGGTGAGTCTGGAATACCTGGTCTACCTGGGGAAGCTCTGCAGGGTCTCCCTGGTTCTCGAGGCAACCCTGGACCTCCTGGTCTGCCTGGTCGGGATGGAGAGCCAGGAGCACCAGGTAAGTGTCGGGATTTGCACGGTCAGGTAGACAGTGCAGGGGTGTGTGTGCTTTACCACCTGTACTTCTGAGGTGGATGTGCAGGGTTAAACCTGCATTGTATTGATCTGGTGTTTTCGCATGTTTTTATCTGTTCGAAAGTGGAATCTTTAGTACAGTTGTGTGTGTGTGTGTGCGTGTGTGTGTGCGTGGTGTGTGTGCGTGTGGTGTGTGTGTGTGTGTGTGCGTGTGCGGTGTGTGTATGTGTGTGGTGTGTGTGTGTGTGTGTGTGTGTGTGTGTGTGTGTGTGTGTGTGAGTGTGTGTGTGTGTATGCGTGCATGCATGCATGCATGTGTGTGTGTCTGTGTGTGTGCAATTGTCTGTATGCGTGTGTTCATATGCTTGTCTGTGGATACGATACCCTGTAATAAAAAATATGCGAAAGTGTAGTGGGGGAGGGGGGGGGGGGGTAAAGAGAAAGATGTACATGGCCAACAGACTGTAAAGGGACAGTAACTTTGAGCTTTTCCCCCTGTCTTCACCAATCCTTTTGTAAGGGAAGAAGACAACGTTTTGAAACTCTGTGTAAGTGTGTGTACATATATCTACAGAAACATGTTGTCAAGACATTGAGTTGGTTGATGACAAAGTGTAAATTATCTATTCTTGGTACTGCACTCCATAAATATGAGGAGTTATTCATCCTTTCTTTGACGTTAATGAGATGTTGTATGATTCAGGTCTCAAATAAACCTCACAGGCACACACAGACCTGGGAAATGTCTTCAGACTCCCTGCTTTTGTAAATTACATCACTGATGTCTTACCTACATGCAAAAAAAAAAATTGTTTGTACATCTCTGATTTCCAACCAGGAACATCTGTACAGAGTGAGTGAAAACTAAGAGGAAAAAAAGAAGAGTAAAGAAAGATGAAGGGGGCAGGATAGCTCAGTGGTCAGGGCACTCGCTTTCCCCCAGTCAGGCAGCGTTGAGCGTGGTCACCAATCGGATGGATGGCCATTTGCGTACCTTGGCTTCAGTACAGTCCCCCCAGTTCACCCAGCTGTAAATGGGTACCTGCCCTGTTTAGGGTCAGGGAAGGTAAAGCGGCGAGAAAGAGGAGATGGGCACCACCTTCAATATGCTGGCCCCTAGAGAAGCTAAGGTCTCTGACACCTCACTCCCCTACAACCGCCTAGGTTATGGGACACCTTTACCTAATGAAAGATGACCATTTTGCTACTCAGACAGTTGTCACAGCACAGACACACCCCTATGTTGCAGGTCCTGATGGATTGCCAGGCTTGCCAGGCCTGAAAGGAGAGCCCGGAAACGATGGATTGCCAGGTTTGCCTGGGCAGGATGGTCCCAAGGGAGACTCTGGTTTACCTGGGCGACCTGGAGTACCTGGGGAAGATGGCCTACCTGGCCTTCCGGAATACCTGGTCAGTTCCTGTGGGCTTGGCTGTTGTCCTCAGTGTTTGGTCACTGTCAGGGGGGTGTTTTTAGAGGGAGTCATGGTGTGAAGATGCTTGGTTTCTTCTTATGTTACCTTTTTTTATGGTATGCGTATTGAGTTATGTATGCAGAATTGCTTCGGGGTGGGGGTGGGGGGGGGAATGTGTGTGTGTGTGTGAAATTTGTTTTTGGTTTTAGTTCACTAGACAGGGAGGGGAGAGGGGTGAATTCTTGAAATCATTGGTGGTTAATGTAAAGTGTTGTCTTAAGTTTAACAAAACACCCATGTGTATAGAACTAGGAACCTTCGAACTATGCCAAATTTGTATGAGTATCAACCTTTTTTTTCTTCTTTTAACCATTGGGAGTGTGTGTTCACCAGGTGATGCTGGAAGCAAGGGAGAGCCTGGTCTCTCTGGCCTGCCTGGTCTGCCCGGCTCCAAAGGAGACACAGGTCTGGATGGACTGCCTGGGGATCCAGGTCTGCCCGGCTTGGACGGTCGTCCAGGTGAACCTGGGGCCCCAGGTCTGGACGGACTGCCTGGTCTGCCAGGTGAGTCTAGCATGTAGGAAGGAAGCTGCTGTGAACGTATGAAGCTGTTGTGAACAGGCGTTTGGGAATGGTGGGAGTTAAGTTTTGTTTTTTGCTTCTTCTTTTTTTATAGCATTTTTAACGTATTTACTGCACTGTTGACGAACAGCTTCAATAATAGAAACTGTCGGCAGCAATGCTCAGTTAACGATCGCTGTTCGTCATGATTCAACGCTCTCTCCGTTTTGTCCAGTATGTGCCTGAGCAAAATATGATAGCAGCGAAAGGGTGAAGGCAATGGACCTGTTCACATCTGATGATCGTAATGATTCATTTCCAGTTTGTTTGGGTTTTTTGGTTGATTTAAATTCATTTCTGATCTGTCAAAAAAAAGAAAGAGAGATCTACCTTGACTTACAAGCAGAGATATTGTGTTCCTAATATTTCGGCCCTAGCTGAGAAACTGATTTTTTTAAGAAAAAGGCTGTTGGAAATAAAGAAATGAAAAACTAAGGCTGTACAGCCAATTAGTCAAGGGAACAAACAATGTGGAATTTTTTGTTTTAGTTTTTTTATTTTCTCAGTGCAGAAGTGTGTGTTGTAGGTAGCTTTATCTGTTACTGCTTTATCCTCCCTGCCTTATAAGTATTCCTTTTCCCTTCTTCTCGACACTTGGTTTATGAGGAGTTATTTTTGAGGAAGTTTACATGTATAAATAGCCGCTGCTGTAGCCTAGTGGTTAGGGCGTTGGACTCGTAAGCTAAAGGTTGCGGGTTCGATCCCAGCTTTCGGCTATGGCGTTGTGCCCTTGGAAAAGGCACTTTACGGCTATTTTCTCAACCCACCCAGGTGTAAAAAGGGTACCAACCTTGTGTTGGGGGTTAGCCCTGTGATAGACTGGTGTCCTATCCTGGGGGGAGTCTATGACTCTCAGTCGCTTAACGCCACAGAAACTGGGATAAGCACCGGCCTGATGAGCCTTAGGCTCAGGACAGACTTCAACTTTTTTTTTTTTAACTTACATGTATAAATACTGTGAATACACTTCACCCAGATAAACAATAAAATCAGCAAAAAATAACAACAAGGATGGTCTAAACATACTTTATTAAGCACAAAAAATGCAAGAAAACCCCAAAACTTTTTTTTTTTTTTTTTAAAGAAAATGGTCTGATTTTTTTTGAAAAACAATGTGAAGCAGGGATGAAAGCTCAACTGTGTGGACTGTGTGCAGGCATGAAGGGAGAGATTGGTGTGATGGGTTTCCCTGGAGAGCCAGGACAGGACGGCCAGCCAGGACTGCCGGGATTGCCCGGAGCTCAGGGCCTCAAGGGACAGAGAGGGTTCCCTGGAGAACCTGGCCTGCCCGGACTTCGAGGTCAGTTCTTGTGATGATGGGGCTTTCTTCAAGATTGTAGTGTGTGTGTGTGTGTGTGTGTGTGTGTGTGTGTGTGTGTGTGTGTGTGTGTGTGTGTGTGTGTGTGTGTGTGTGCATTCATTGTATGCATTACTTCATTTATTTTATTTATTTATTTATTTCTTTTTTTTTTCTTTTTTTTATCAAGGATTATGGGATAAGCACTCGTGTGCTTTTTTGTAACATCCAGTCCCTGTGAGTATGCAGATTTGTAAATCTTGTCATTGTGTTGATGTATTTTGATAAAAGGAACCTATTTAAGATTACTGGGCTCAGTGAATGCAGATATCAGGAAAATACAACAATAAGACTTTGAAGAGAAGGGTCTTTTGATTTCTGTGGTTGTAGGTATCAGAAAAATCATTATGTTCCGGTACAGATCTTAGTTACTTTGCTTGGGAGAATTTCACAAAACTTTGCTGGAAAGTATTTATCTGATGTTTCTTTTTTTTTTTTGCTGCTATTGTCACTGTTCTCCATGTGCCTGTGGGTATAGTATGTTGCATTAAAAAAAACTGACTGTAGTTATATCTGTATAAAATGTTTTCTTTGGACAAAGAACCTTCACGGTATGGGAGTGCAAAACAAAGTCAACAATGAATTTCTGTCCACCCATCATCATTTTTTTTGTTTTTCATTGTTTTGTGGGGTTTTTTTTTATCTCATTTTGACAAATAGACATGTATTATTGGTCAACTTGACTCTATATGTCAGATTTGTTTGTAATCTTATTTATTTACATCATTTTTACATACACTACTGACTAAAGTTACTGGTTTTTCCCCCATTTTTTTTTTTTATCTCTCATTTACACAACTTTTTGCAAAGCATTATTGAACAACCTAGCTCTTAGTGTCAACATTCCTTTCATCTTATTTATGAAAACTTGCAGGTATAACTGACAAAAGTCATGGTGTGTGTATGTGTTTTAGGGCCTAAAGGAGGCAGTGAGTGTCTGACACCTTTGCATGTATAACTGAGTAAACTGACTGTGTATGTGTGTGCATGCGTGTGTGTGTGTGTGTGTGTGTGTGTGTGTGTGTGTGTGTGTGTGGTGTGTGTGTGTGTGTGTGTGTGTGTGTGTGTGTGTGTGTGTGTGTGTGTGTGTGTTTTAGGGCCTAAAGGAGGCAGTGAGTGTCTGACATCTTTGCATGTATAACTGAGTAACGGACTCTGTATGTGTGTGCATGTGTGTTGTGTGTGTGTGTGTGTGTGTGTGTGTGTGTGTGTGTGTGTGTGTGTGTGTGCGCGCGTTTGTGTATGCATGCATGCATGTGTGTTAGGGCCTAAATGAGGCAGCGAGTGTCTGACACCTTTGCATTCATGTATAACTGGCTAAACTGACTCTGTGTGTGTGTGTGTGTCAGGTCCCAAAGGAGACGATGGATTGCCAGGCCTGCCAGGTCAGGATGGAGAGCCGGGTCAGTCAGGTCTGCCAGGTCTGCCTGGAGCCAAGGGAGACAGCGGCCTGCCCGGACTGCCCGGAGATTCTGGACAACCTGGTCAGTGCAGACATACAGGACTCTGCACGGAGGGAGGGTATATGATAGGTGGAGGGAGAGAGATTAGTGGAAAAGAGAGTAATGACATTGTGTGCAGGGTTTTCTAGAGCAAAGGAAAGAGAGAGAACAGAAAGCATGCAAATCAAAGAGTACTTTGTCTAACATTTCATATATTATATTCCAAAAAAATTTCAGTATTATGTACTTAACAAATTGTACTGGAAGCTTATAATTACTCATCAATTGATACCACCATTAGTAATTATTATGTACTTGACAGATTATACTGAAAGCTTATATTTACTGTCCAAAGTGATAACATTATCATTATGTACTTAACAGATAATACTGAAAACTGATATTTCCTGTCCAAATTGATAAAATCATTGTTACATACTTAGCAGATTATACTGAAAACTGATATTTTTCTGTTCAAAGCGATAACATCATTGTTACGTACTTAGCAGATTATACTGAAAACTGATATTTTTCTGTTCAAAGCGATAACATCATTGTTACATACTTAGCAGATTATACTGAAAACTGATATTTTCTGTCCAAAGCGATAACATCATTGTTACATACTTAGCAGATTATACTGAAAACTGATATTTTCTGTCCAAAGCGATAACATCATTGTTACGTACTTAGCAGATTATACTGAAAACTGATATTTTCTGTCCAAAGCGATAACATCATTGTTACGTACTTAGCAGATTATACTGAAAACTGATATTTTCTGTCCAAAGCGATAACATCATTGTTACATACTTAGCAGATTATACTGAAAACTGATATTTACAACCAAAGTGGTAACATCATCTCCTCTCTCTGTTTTTTCCTGACAGGTCGTGACGGACTGCCTGGTTTGCCTGGGAGCAAGGGAGAGGCAGGCTTTGGGGACCCAGGTCTGCCCGGTCTGCCTGGGGAGCCAGGACAGGACGGAGAGCCAGGAAGACCTGGTCTGCCCGGTATCACTGGAGAGAAAGGTCTGCCTGGATTCCCTGGAGAGAGAGGACTGAAGGTATGTAGCAACATAGTGTAGGCACTGCACTGTACTCTGAGATGGGTAGGTAGTAACATAGTGCAGGCACTGCACTGTACTCTGAGATAGGTAGGTAGTGACATAGTGCAGGCACTTCATAGTACTCTAAGATAGGTAGGTAGGAGTTTTGGGTACACAACACACAAATCCAACATCACTCAGTCAAGAGTGCTATATTTTGTGCGCCCTTTCCTTTTACCTAGTCTAAGTGTGGTCAGTTCCTGCTATAAACAGCACCAGCTGGCCTAAGAAGGGATGGATTGATTAACAACTGAAAGGAGCTGAAAGTGTGGGAAACTGACAGCTGTGGGTAGTGACAGTGAGATTGTTATTGATAGTGAAAGTTCATGTGCGTGATGAAATATTACACAGAAACACCATTGATTGGGGGGTTACATAATTATAAGCAATGAGATTGTTATTGATAGTGAAAATTAATGTGTGTGATGATACATATAAGCAATGAGATTGTTGTTGATCGTGAAAATTGATGCATGTAATGAATTGCAACATCAAAATATCATTGATTGGGGGATGGGGGGGGGTGAGAATACATATGAATAATAATGATAATAAAATATGGAATGTTTATAGTGCTAGATCTTGTTAAGCAAAGACTGTGCCAGTGGTTGATGATAGCCTAGTGGTCAGAGCATTTCACTCGCAATTTGACAACCCGGGTTCGATTCCTGTTGGAGGGGATTTTTTTCCTGGAGTTAACAACAGTGCTGACTCCACTCCCCCAAAGTCTTTCAGATGAGACTATAAATTGAGGCCCCGTGTGCAAATGCATGCACAATATCTTGTGTACATGCTAAATCCTGTTCCGCTTTTCTTAAGCGTAGGCCATTGTGTGCCGATGGGAACAGATGACAAGATTGACAAAACTCCATACACACGGGGACTGGACGTAATAAAGCACACAAGTGCTTATTCCATTATCCTCGATATAAAAGAATAAGTAAAATAAATTAATTTTTTAAAATAAAAAATAAATAAATAGCATCCATTTGAGCGTTGGTGACTGTGTGTTTCAGGGAGAATCGGGTCAGCCTGGTAGTCCTGGGTTGCCAGGTCTGGATGGCTTGCCTGGCATGAAAGGTGAGGCTTCAACTCTTGTGGGTACTGGAGAGAGAGAGAGAGAGAGAGAGAGAGAGAGAGAGAGAGAGAGGTGTGTGTGTGTGTGTTTAAATTGATTCATGTGGTATTTTGTATTCTTGCTCATCATTTTACTTCTCTTTTTCTTTTACCTCTAGTTATTTTATTCTTTAATTTTATTTTTCTTCTTTTCTTTTAACTTCTGCCAAAAAAAAAAAAAAAAAAAAGTTTTCAAAGGCTCAAAACTTGTTGTAAGCAGTACAGGTGACCAAAAAAGGCATGCAGTCATTGCCCAACAGCATCTTGTTTTATGTGAGAGGGTGAGTGTTTTTGGAAAGTTGGTATTTCTCAAAATACAGTTAAATTTGGTCCCAAGTGCTTCTTTTTGTTGTTGTCGTTTAGCTTGCATATGTAATAATTCTGTGTGGTTATTGGTGAACACATACAGAAAAGGGGGGAAATTCAAACACTGTGGATAGGTAATTGTTTTTAAGGTGCTGCTTTGCAGGTTGTATATTTGTTGAAAAATCAACTCATAATGGGAGAGATAAAGTAGAAATTGTCCTCATTCTTCAGCTAGAGCCCATAATTATCTCACTGTGTATTATTTGAAAAGAAATTTTTCTATGCATTTTTGACATAACGCTTTTGACATAGCGTGATGCAGCTGAACGCAGTATGAACATCTTACATGCAGGTTCTTTTTTCACACATGCACACATCTCACTCATCACATACTCTCACGCTTGTGCACTCTCACACACACACACACACACACACACACACACACACACACACACACACACACACACACACACACACACACACACACACACACTACACACACACACACACACACACACACACACACACACACACACACACACACACACACACACACACACACACACTTCATAAGAGTAGGCCATGACTAGATGTAAAAAAAACACAGGGGTGCTTACTCCATTATCCTCGATATAAAAGAATAAGTACAGAAGTACACAAAAGTACACACACATGTATATCTCACACAGTGCAACTCTCCCCTGTCTACAGGTAACAGCGGCCTGCCTGGTCTTCCTGGGGTGTCTGGAGAGAAGGGAGGGCCAGGACTGCCTGGTCTGAATGGCCTACCAGGGCTGAAAGGTGACACAGGGTTCCCTGGCCGCGATGGTCTGCCAGGACTGCCAGGAATGAAGGGAGACTCTGGCCTGCCCGGTCGCGATGGAGAGCCCTGTATGTCTGCCCCTCTTTTCTTTTTTGGTTTTTTTTTGTGCTTTTTTTTATACTGATGGCAGTAGTGTTGAAATGGGTTGTTATGTGTGGTTGTAAGAAATATGTATGTGTGTGGTGTGGTGTGGTGTGGTGTGTTTTTGTGTGTGTGTGTGTGTGCGTTTGTTTGTGTGTGTGTGTGTGTGTGTGTGTGTGTGTGTGTGTGTGTGTGTGTGTGTGTGTGTGTGTGTGTGTGTGTGTGAGTGTGTGGTGTGGTGTGGTGTGTGTGTGTGTGTGTGTGCGCGTGTGTGTGTGTGTGTGTGTGTGTGGTGTGTTGTGTTTTGTGTGTGTGTGTGTGTGTGTGTGTGTGTGTGTGTGTGTGTGTGTGTGTGTGTGTGTGTGTGTGTGTGTGTGTGTGTGTGTGTGTGTGTGTGTGTGTGTGCAGACACACATGTGTACAGACTAAAATGTATAATATTGAACCTTTTTTTAAACAGACAATAAAGCAGTTACAATAAGTTTTAAATAATTGTATAAACAAAAAAAATTCAGAAAGACAATGTCTTGCATCTTCGGGCAATCAGTTGAAGTCAGGTAAATCAAGGTACTGTCTGTCTGTATGTTACTGCCTGCCTTTGATAACATGAATATGCACACAATACTTTTTATATATGGGAAATAAAGAATGCCATCGGTCCATATGAAGAGCTCTTAACTACAGTGAAAAAACGCAAGCTTAAGTGGTTTGAGCACGTCACACGAACATCTGGACTGGCCAAGACAGTCTTACAGGGAACAGTAAGGGGAGGGAGATGAAGAGGCAGACAGAGGAAACGTTGGGAAGACAACATCAGAGAGTGGACGGGCCTCAGGTGGAACGACCCGCTACGGAGGGTAGAGAACCTGTGGGGAGTGGAGGAGGCTGGTTGCAGAATCACGGGACTATGAGACAGTGAAGGTGAAGAAGAAGAAGAGGGGAAGTAAAACAGAGAGATAAAGTGGGTCATGTCTGCACCACCATCCACTCTCACAGGCATGAACGATGAAGATTCCCCCCCTACCCCTGGGGCAGAGTTTCAGCATACGCTGTTTCTGTCTGATGTTTCTTCTGCCTGTACACCACCAGTGAAAGAGAGAGTGAAGAAAACTAAAGGCGGGGACTGTGTGGCTGTGCAGGTTTGACGGGCTCCAAGGGAGAGCCCGGATCGCCAGGTGCCCAGGATTACCTGGCTTACCTGGCGCTAAAGGAGACCCTGGACTGAGTGGGCTGCCTGGCATCCCAGGTGAGTGGGGTTTCTTCTTCTTTTTTTTTTTTTTTTTTTTTGGTTGTTGGTAGATATTCAGCTGAATTTCCATCAGTTACCTGACTCTGTTCAATGGTAGGAGTTCCACAAAGTCTGGAGTTCCACAATGCCACTACTAGAGTTTCACCAGAGTTTTGTTTCTGTGGTTGGTTGGAATTTCTGTTGATGTTGTTTTGGGGGGTAGGTTTTTTTTGTTTGTTTGTTGTTTTTTATACAGTATAGATATATAAAAGACAGATGAAATTAAAAGAAGAAAAACATGTATGTCTGAAATGACAGATCTATGAAAACGTTCAGTTTAAAATGTGTGTGTGTGTGCCGTGTGTGCATGCGTGCGTGTGTATGTGTGTGAGTGGTGTGTGAATGTGTGTGTGTGTGTGTGTGTGTGTGTGTGTGTGTGTGTGTGTGTGTGTGGTGTGTTGTGTGAATGTGTGTGGTGCTGTGATGTGTGAATGTGTGTGTGTGAATGTGTGTGTGTGTGTGTGTGTGTGTGTGTGTGTGGTGTGTGTGTGTGTGTGTGTGTGTGTGTGTGTGTGTGTGTGTGTGTGTGTGTGTGTGTGTGTGTGTGTGTGTGTGTGTGTGTGTGTGTGTGTGTGTGTGTGTGTGTGTTACAGGAGAGAAGGGAGAACCAGGAGTACCTGGATTGGATGGTCTCCCTGGTGTCTCAGGACAAAAGGGAAGCCCAGGTAAGATAACCAGGATAACACACACAGTGAAAAAATGATTAATACAATTGTTGATGGGGACGGGATAGCTCAGTGGTCAGAGCACTCACTTTCCCCCAGTCAAGTTAAGCAGCGTTGAGCATGGTTGCCAATTGGATGGGTGACCGTTAGCGGGCCTTGGCTACATTACAGTTCCCCCAGTTCACCCAGCTGTAAATGGGTACCTGCCCTCTTTAGGGTCAGGGAAGGTAAAGCAGCGAGGGAGAGGAGATGGGCGCCGCCCTCAATATGCTGGCCCCTAGAGAAGCTGAGGTCTCTGATGCCTCGCTCCTCTACGACCACACAGGTTATGGGACACCTTCATCTTACCTTTACCTTTTACAATTGTTGATAATGATGATAATACAATAATAATAATGATGATGATTATAGTAATCGTGGCTATAATTAATAATAATCCTATTCATTTTGAATTGTGGGTTTGTAAAGTATTACCTGTAAGCCTTGAAAATAGAGATTATCATCTTTTTCTCTGTCTGTCTGTCTGTCTCCCTCTCTCTCTCTCTCTCTCTCTTGGATAGCCTAGTGGTCAGAACATTGTGCTGGCAATTTGACGACCCAGGTTCGAGTCCGGTTGAGGAAATTTTTCTCCTGGAGTTAACATAAGTGCTGATTCCACTCTCCCCAAAAGTCCTTTGGATGAGACTTTAAACCGAGGCCCCGTGTGCGAACGCACGCAGAACATCTTGCGCACATGTTAACTCCTGTTCCGCTTTTCGTAAGAGTAGGCCATCATGTGCCGGTGGGAACAGATGACAAGATTTACAAAACTGCATACACACGGGGACCGGATGAAAAAAAGCACATGATTGCTTATTCTGTTATCCTCGATATAAAAGAGAAAAAAAAAAGAAAAATCTCTCTCTCTCTCTCTCTCTCTCTCTCTCTCTCTCTCTCTCTCTCTCTCTCTCTCTCTCTCTCTCTCCTCATCTGCATCTTTTAGTTTTGCCTTAGAACAGCCCAGGAAAGCTAATAGAGTTGGGAGAATCAAACTCTTTGTCTCAGGCATTCTCAACAGGGGAAGGGATAGCTTAGTGGTCAGAATAGCGCTGGCAATTTGACGACCCGAGTTTTATTCCTGTTGGAGGGGATATTTCTCCTGGAGTTAACATCAGTGCTGACTCCACTCTCCCCAAAAGTCCTTAGGATGAGAGTATAAACAGGGGTCCCGTGTGCGAACGCACACAGAACACCTTGCACACATGTTAAATTCTGTTCTACTTTTTGTAAGAGTAGGCCATTGTGTGCTGGTGGGAACAGATGACAAGATTTTAAAACTGCTTACACATGGAGAATGGCTGTAAAAAAAAAAAAAAAAAAAAGTACATGAGTGCTAAGTCTTTCGGATGAGACTGTAAACCGAGGCCCCGTGTGCGAACGTATGCAGAACATCTTGCGCACACGGGGACTGGATGTAAAAAAAGCACACGAGTGCTTATTCTATTATCTCGATATAAAAGAATATAAAAGAATAAATTCTATTATCCTCAATATAAAAGAATAAATGAGTAAATAAACAAAGAAGACCCATGCCGTGATCTGTGCATTGTCTCTGTGCAGGTCTGCCGGGCCCTGTGGGTCCCTCAGGTCTGCCAGGTCTGCCTTCTGTGGGGCTGAAGGGAGAGCCGGGGCGCGACGGAGGACCAGGGCGTGATGGAGGCTTCGGGCCCAAGGGAGAACCAGGTACCCTTGTCCTGTGCTGTCCTGTGCTTGTTGTCCTGCCCCGTGCTGTGCTGTGTTGCCTGCCCTGTCCTGTGCTGTGCTGTGTTGTCCTGTCCTGTCCTGTGTCCCTGTGTGGCCTTTCTCTTCCTTTGGGGTTGGCTGAATTGGGGCTGTTAGCTGCCTGATTGTCTGTGTGTGGCACTGATGGTTGTGTACTGATGTTTGAGATAGTGTGGGGGTATTTGTTTTGTTTTGTTTGGGGTTGTCTGTGGATTGTTTGGGTTTGTTATGTTGTTTTGGTTGGTTGGTTGTTGTTTTGTTGGGGGAGGGGGGGTGATTACTTTGTTGAATTTTTGTTGTTGTTTTGGTTGGGATTGGGAGGGGGGCTGTTGTTTGTTATGGGGTGGGTTTGGGGGTGTTTTTTTAGGAGTGCTGATGTGATCATCTTTTCTTTGAATTGTTTTCGGGGTGGTGGTGCAATGTCTGGGGGTTTTTTCTGAACAAGAAATGTTGAATATCACTCTGCCAGTTTTACTTTTATTGTGGAATTTTTGTTTCGGAGCTTTTTTTTCTCTCTGTGTGTGTATGTGTGTTTATTTGTTTTTATTTATTTTTTAATTTTATTCTTTTATATTGAATGTTTGTGTGTGTGTGTGTGTGTGTGTGTGCATGCGTGCGTGCGTGCATGTGTGCGTGCGTGCGTGTGTGTGTGTGCATGTGTGCGCATGCACAGGTGCTTGAGTGCAAGTGTCTTTGTTCACACTATTTGTAAACAGTAGTATGAATGAATTGTATACCAAAGCGCTATTTTGTTTTTTTAAGATATAACGTTGTGTACATTCCATGTATTATCATTATGATGTTTATTTTATCTCTGTGTGTGTGTGTGTGTGTGTGTGTGTGGACAGGTTTGCCTGGGTTGGACGGCCTGCCGGGTATGAAGGGAGAGCCCTGCACAGACTCGGGTATAGGCCCACGAGGCTTCAAGGGTGAACCTGGATTCCCTGGTACCCCAGGTTAGTCACCAGTCTTCTGCTTTTGGCTCTTTCCTCTCTTTTCTCCGATTAACAGCTGTTCATTAGGAGGTGATTTAGACAGGCACACTGGTAGGTTGGGTTTCTTGTTGGTTTTTTTCCTTCTGCTGCCTTCATTATGCATGTTTATCTATTTTGATTTGTTGTGGGAGGGGTGTGGAGGGGTTGGATTGGTTCGGTTTTGTTTTGTGTCAATTTGTCGTTTGTTTGTCAGTTTGTTTTAAAAACATGGAGCACATTTTCTTTCTCACTCTTTTTTTTTTATATTTAAAGAAAATTTTTTTCTTAACCAAACTGGTATTGCTTACATTTAACATTGGAGAGAGTGTATGTGTGACTGTGGCTGGGAGAGGGGGGTGGGGGCACAAGGGAAGAGTTGATGGATGTAAGAGATAAAGAAAAAGAAAATGAGTGTGTGTCTGTGTGTGTGCACAGATGTGTGTGTGTATGTGCGCACAGATGTGTGTGTCTGTGTGTGTGCACGGATGTGTGTGTCTGTGTGTGTGAGTGTGTGTTATACATTATCTGTCTTTGATTAGGATTATCCATGAATCCATTAATGAACAATGGCTAAGTCAGTCACGGATCCCCGTTTCTCAGCCCTAATAATCAGTTTAGGAATTTCTTCACGGTTCAATGGCAAGGGAGAAGGAGGGACTGACAGGAGTGGTTCTGCAATTTCAGGTCAAGATGGTCAACTGGTCTACTGGTAACGATGGCTTACCTGGGCTACCTGGCTGAAGGAGACCCAGGGGACTCTGGACTGAGTGGGGAGCCAGGACGAGATGGCTTGCCAGGCTTGCCTGGAATGAAAGGTGAGAATGGAGATGAGGATGTGGCTGAATCATATGGTAGAGTCTGTGTGTGTCGGGGGGTGGGGTGGGGGGTTGTGTGTGTGTGGTGTGTGATGTGACGTATATGTGTGTGTGTGGTGTGGTGTGTGTGTGGTGTGGTGTGGGTGGGTGGTGTGTGTGTGTGGTGTGTGTGTGTGTGTGTGTGTGTGTGTGTGTGTTGTGTGTGTGTGTGTGTGCGGGCGTGAGTGCATGCACAAGCTCATGAATATGTCTGCGTATGTGTTATGTCTCGTTATTTATAAATTAGTATGTCTGTGTATACGTATGTACATGCATATTTTAATTTCTCAACAATAGTTTCTTCACTTACTGTTTTTAAGCCCTCTCTAAACTGAAGTTGAATGATTGCGGAAGTGAAAAAAAAATATATATATACCAAAGACATTCCATAACAAATCATTCATTCACACACAGAAAATTACCCTAAACCTCAATCTTCTCCCACCACCTATAATTTCCAACATGCCAGCCATACCTGACTTCACAGGTATCCCAGCACTCTCTTTCTGACACCTGGCCCATGCTTTATCTGTCTGTCTGTCTCCCTGCAGGACTGCCTGGTCTGCCCGGATCACCTGGACGTGACGGTCCCCCAGGTGAGCCAGGCTTGCCTGGCCTGACTGGCCCCCCTGGCATGAAAGGAGAGAGAGGAGACGACGGTCTGCCAGGTCTACCTGGTGATCCAGGTAAGAACACTGATGAGGTTACTGACACACAGAGGAACAAACTGGTGAGGTGTTTTATGGTGAATGTTATGTCTGTGTCCAAGTGAAAATGTGGATGATATTAGATGAAAAGTTTGGGGTGGTTTCTTTTTTGTTTTTGGAGGGGAGGGGTTTGCATTTTTATAATTTTGAGGATAATGGAATAAGCACTTGTGTGCTTTTTTTTTTGTTTTTTACATCCAGTCCTGGTGTGTTTGCAGTTTTGTAAAAGTTGATGATGTGTGTACTTAGGTTTAAAAAAAAAAAAGCTGATGAAATGTGTACTTGCGTGAAAAGTTGATGCTGTGTGTATTTAGGTGAAAAAGGTGATGATATCTGTACTTTCGTGAAAAGTTGATGATGCCTATACTTACATGAAAAGGTAATATTTATTTTCTGGTGATAAGTAGTGATTATGTGCGCTCTCAGGTGAAAAAGGTGATGATGATATATGTACTCAGGAGAAAAGGTGATGACATCTGTACTCAGGAGAAAAGGGTTAGGACATCTGCACTCAGGAGAGAAGGGTTAGGACATCTGCACTCAGGAGAAAAGGGTAAGGACATCTGCACCCAGGAGAGAAGGGTTAGGACATCTGCACTCAGGAGAAAAGGGTAATGACATCTGCACTCAGGAGAAAAGGGTAAGGACATCTGCACTCAGGAGAGAAGGGTTAGGACATCTGCACTCAGGAGAAAAGGGTAAGGACATCTGCACTCAGGAGAGAAGGGTTGTGGTTCACACAGTCAGATGAAAAAGACAGATTACCTAAAGATTGCACTGAGGTAAAAAAAACAACAACAAACAACCAAAAAGGTGACGGTGTGTCGCTGCGTGTGTTCAGGGTTTAAGGGTGACCGCGGCCCCATTGGCCCCACCCCCGCCATCAACTCCACCATGCTGCCCAAGGGCCAGAAGGGAGAGCCAGGAGAGAGGGGCTTCTCTGGACTGCAGGGCCTCAAGGGAGACTCGGGGCTGCCCGGCCGCGACGGTGAGTTAGTGCCTGCCTGCCTGCAGTGTGCAGACTGGGATGTGTGTGTGTGTGTGTGCTCTGTGGCTGTCTTAGAGGTATTGCAGTGTGCAGACAGGGATGTGTGTGTGTGTGTGTGTGTGTGTGTGTGTGCTCTGTGGCTGTCTTAGAGGTATTGCAGTGTGCAGACAGGGATGTGTGTGTGTGTGTGCTCTGTGACTGTCTTAGAGGTATTGCAGTGTGCAGACAGGGATGTGTGTGTGTGTGCTCTGTGGCTGTCTTAGAGGTATTGCAGTGTGCAGACAGGGATGTGTGTGTGTGTGTGTGTGGTGTGTGTGTGTGTGTGTGTGTGTGTGTGTGTGTGTGTGTGTGTGTGTGTGCTCTGTGGCTGTCTTAGAGGTATTGCAGTGTGCAGACAGGGATGTGTGTGTGTGTGTGCTCTGTGACTGTCTTACAGGTATTGCAGTGTGCAGACAGGGATGTGTATGTGTGTGTGTGTGCTCTGTGACTGTCTTACAGGTATTGCAGTGTGGAGACAGGGATGTGTGTGTGTGTGTGTGTGTGCTCTGTGGCTGTCTTACAGGTATTGCAGTGTGCAGACAGGGATGTGTGTGTGTCTGTGTGTGCTCTGTGGCTGTCTTACAGGTATTGCAGTGTGCAGACAGGGATGTGGTGTGTGTGTGTGTGTGTGCTCTGTGGCTGTCTTACAGGTATTGCAGTGTGCAGACAGGGATGTGTGTGTGTGTGTGTGTGCTCTGTGGCTGTCTTACAGGTATTGCAGTGTGCAGACAGGGATGTGTGTGTGTGTGTGTGTGTGCTCTGTGGCTGTCTTACAGGTATTGCAGTGTGCAGACAGGGATGTGTGTGTGTGTGCTTTGTGACTGTCTTACAGGTATTGCAGTGTGACTGTCTTAGAGGTATTGCACATTGTAGTGTGACTGTCTTACTGCTTTAGCTCTAACGTGGGTAGGTGCTGCACTTGTGGCAACGCGCTCTCCCCGGAGAGAGCAGCCCGAATTTCACGCAGAGAAATCTGCTGTGACATAAAGTGGTACAAAATACAAAAAATACAAATGATTGCACATTGCAGTGTAGCTGTCTTACTGTCTTAGAGGTATTGCATAGTGCAGTGTGACTGTCATAGAGGTATTGCACAGTGCAGTGTGACTGTCTTACTGCCATAGAGGTATTGCACAGTGCAGTGTGACTGTCATAGAGGTATTGCACAGTGCAGTGTGACGGTGTGTACTGTCATAGAGGTATTGCACAGTGCAGTGTGACTGTCATAGAGGTATTCACTGCAGATGGAATCTGCATGTGATATGAAAGTGGTACATGTCAAATCCAAAGGTATTGCACATTGCAGTGTAGCTGTCTTACTGCTTAGAGGTATTGCATAGTGCAGTGTGACTGCATAGAGGTATTGCACAGTGCAGTGTGACTGCCCATAGAGGTATTGCACTGTGCAGTGTGACTGCATAGAGGTATTGCACTGTGCAGTGTGACTGTTTTACTGCCATAGAGGTATTGCACAGTGCAGTGTGACTGTCATAGAGGTATTGCACAGTGCCGTGTGACTGTCCATAGAGGTATTGCACAGTGCAGTGTGACTGTCCATAGAGGTATTGCATAGTGCGTGTGACTGTCATAGAGGTATTGCACATTGCAGTGTGTACTGTCTTACTGCCATAGAGGTATTGCACAGTGCAGTGTGACTGTCATAGAGGTATTGCACAGTGCAGTGTGACTGTCTTACTGCCATAGAGGTATTGCACAGTGCAGTGTGACTGTCTTACTGCCATAGAGGTATTGCACAGTGCAGTGGTGACTGTCATAGAGGTATTGCACAGTGCCAGTGTGACTGTTTCTGCCATAGAGTGTATTGCAGTCGAGTTGGGAGCAGTGTGACTGTCATAGAGGTATTGCACAATGCAGTGTGACTGTTTCATAGAGGTATTGCACAATGCAGTGTGACAGTGCTTACTGCCATATAGGTATTGCACAGTGCAGTGTGACTGTCATAGAGGTATTGCACAGTGCAGTGTGCTTGTCTTACTGCCATAGAGGTATTGCACAGTGCAGTGTGACATGTCTTACTGCCATAGAGGTATTGCACAGTGCAGTGTGACTGTCATAGAGGTATTGCACAGTGCAGTGTGTTTTCTTATTGGGTATTGCAGTGCAGTGTGACTGCATAGAGTAGCACATGTGACTGTCTACTGCCATAGAGGTATTGCATATTGCAGTGTGACTGTCTTAGAGGTATTGCAGTGTGACTGTCTTAGAGGTATTGCACATTGCAATGTGACTGTTTTAGAGGTATTCCACATTTCATATATCTACCTGTGCTTGCATTTACACCTGCATAATGACATTCTATGTTGATGTGTGTGCAGGCCTGCCAGGGCGCGATGGGTCCAAGGGCGAGCCAGGTCTGCCAGGTATGCCAGGTTTGGATGGACCCCCAGGACCCCCTGGCCTGGATGGATTACCTGGCATTGATGGCGGTGTAGGTGAGTGTCCACTCTGACAGAATGTAACTTGGATGATATAGCACCTAGGTGAGTGTCCACTCTGACAGGACATCACTTGGTGATTGATATAGGCACTCTGCAGGTTTGGATGGCTGGGATCCACTGGCCTGGAGATACGCATTGATGATGTAGGAGGTCCATTGACAGATCACTTTGATGATATAGGACCTAGGTGAGTGTCCACTCTGACAGGACATCACTTTGATGATATAGGACCTAGGTGAGTGTCCACTCTGACAGGACATCACTTTGATGATATAGGACCTAGGTGAGTGTCCACTCTGACAGGACATCACTTTGATGATATAGGACCTAGGTGAGTGTCCTTGACAGGACATCACTTGATGATATAGACCTAGTAGTGTCATCTGACAGAATCACTTGATGATATGGACCTAGTGAGTGTCACTTGAAGAACCTTGAGATATGGACTAGGTGAGTGTCCACTCTGACAGAATGGAACTTGGATGATATAGGACCTACCCCAGACCTCAGGAGTTCCTGTTGTAGAGGTATAGCGCATCCCCTCACAGGAATGCCCTCAGGGTCACCCGGCATGCACACTCCTCACACGTCACACCTGGAAGTCTCTGTGTGAGACTGTCAGTACACACTGGATGAGAAGTGTGTAGCACAGGTGAGACTGCCAGTACACACTGGATGAGAAGTGTGTAGGCACAGGTGAGACTGTCAGTACACACGATGAGAATTGGAGGGAACTTCAGTTGGTGTAGGCACAGGTGAGACTGTCAGTACACACTGGATGAGAAGTGTGTAGGCACAGGTGAGACTGTCAGTACACACTGGATGAGAAGTGTGTAGGCACAGCTTTCAAGTACCTGGCTATACAGGCTGCCTTACTCCATCAAAAATTCAGTCAGCACTGAGGAACTGCATTTGAAAGAAAGATAAAATGATGAAAATCCAGAAAATAAAACTGAACACAGAGTTTTGATAGAGCACAAAGGGGAGAATACTGCCAGATGGCAGACAGTGATCCAGCCCAGAGGGCTTTGCCCTCTCCCATGCAGCAAAAAAGGAAAGTAGGATGTCAGTACTCAGACACTAACCTGTGGAAAACAAACTGTATGGACAGGAGTGGCACATCTGTTCATGAATACATGACAATCTCTTTGGTTACATAGTTTGAGGGGTTATTGTTCTTACTATTTTTGTTATTGATAAGTGTGGGTGGTATGATATGTGCTATCAGTAGACAATCGTACCTTCTGAGGATGAAATAAATGCTGGTCATTCATGCTCCTATCACAAGAAACTCGCCATAATTGACACGCCTCAACTTATCTTCTTGATTGATATAAACTGTTCCCTGAAAGTTCTGCCCGTGATTCTTCAGCATGAAGTGGTATCACTACACCAACAGTTGTTAACCCTTTCAGTACGGTAACCTGTTTTCTGGCTCAGCTTTCTGCTACCCTTCAGTCCTGTAAGGAGGAAAACTGGCGCAACCAAATTCCAGGGTTTCTGAGGTGCAGAAGAGTGCGAAACGGGTACCTAGGTAAATTGTACATACATACACGCACGAAGCTTTATAAAGATTCTCGTGGGAAAGGAGCAGCAGTGTTTTCTGTATCAAAACTATTTCCCACAGTCCGTTGATGCCAGTTAGCCGCATGACGGATCACTATAAACAAGCCCTCCTCTGGTACCGTTATCTCCCGGAAAATCAGCTGACCGGACTGAAGGGGAGAACGCCGGGGCAGAAATTCAGGATAGGGGAAAAGATTGTCAGCAGATATTCAGAACTGAAAGGGTTAATTAAGCACTGACCCCCCACACTGTGTCAGTACTGAAAGGGTTAATTAAGCACTGACCCCCACACTGTGTGTGTGTGTGCAGGTAACCCTGGCTCCAAGGGAGACCCAGGTCCCCAGGGTCTGGCGGCCCCACCCCTCCCTCTGGCTACCTGCTGGTGCGACACAGTCAGTCCACAGAGATCCCCACCTGCCCTCTGGACCAGGTGAAGCTGTGGGACGGCTACAGTCTGCTCTACATCGAGGGCAACGAGAAGTCACACCACCAGGATTGGGTAACGCTTTCTTTTCCTTTCTTGTACCTGTTTGTTGCTTTTTTGGATCTTAACTGACAGAATCCGTAGGGTTTTCTTAATTGTACACTTCACTTTCACTTTCACTTTCACTTCACTTTCATTTCACTTCACTTTCACTTCACTTCACTTCACTTTCACTTCACTTCACTTTCACTTCACTTCACTTTCACTTCACTTTCACTTCACTCATTTCACTTCACTTCACTTTCACTTCATTCCTTTCACTTCACCTTTCCTTCACTTCACTTTTCACTTCATTCCTTTCACTTCACTTCCTTTCCATCACTTTTTACTTCACTTCCTTCACTTCACTTCACTTTCACTCACTTCACTTCTCACTTCATTCATTCACTTCACTTCATGGAGTACAGGAACACAGAACAAGGTCATTGTGGAGTGTGCACGTTTGTGTTTTAGGAGATATGTAATGTAAGGTAGAATGTGGTTTGTCCTTGATAGTTACAATCTGTCTGGCTGGATGTGATCTTACTTTTCACAATTCATCAAAGAACTTGAGAGTTTAAGAAAACCATATATAAAAAACCTAATGGCCTAAGCCCATGTTGGTTAACCCTCTTACATTCGGTTTCTCAGAACACAAATTGCCCCTAGATTTCGCATTCCATCACAAAACCAGATCAGGCACACATGCTGGCTGGCCTTTTCCTCCTTCTGAGTACATACCAACAGCTATAACTACTTCCAGACTCTCAGTAGGGTCTGTGCCTCTAGTCTGATAGAGGTTTAACATGTGATAGCAATTAGTGATGGTAACAGTATGATGTAAAACTACTGTGTGTAAATTCTGGCAAATCCCAGTTTGGGACTCAGGGGGGTGGGAGGGCTATTATTCAATCCGGGCAAATCCTGGTTCGGGACTAAGAGGGTTAATTAACCCTCTAAGTCCCGAACTGGGATTTGCTGGGATTGAATAATTATCCTCCCTGAGTCCCAAACCAGGATTTAGATTTCCATCACGCTGTAACCATCACTAATTGCAACCACATGTCAAAGCTCTGTCAGGCTAGAAGAAGAAGAAACCCTGCTGAGAGTCTGGAAGTCATTATAGCTGCTGGTATGTACTTAGAAGGAGGAAAAGGCCAGCAAGCATGTGTGCCTGACCTGATTGCGTGATGGAACACAAAATCTAGGGGCAATTTGTGTTCAAAGAATCCGAATGCAAGAGGAGTAAAGGAGAAAAAAAACACCAAAACACTAAAATCCATTTTCTCTCTGTGCTCCCTGCAGGTTGGGCCGGGTCCTGCCTGCCTCGCTTCAGCACCATGCCGTTCCTCTTCTGCAACCTGAACAACGTCTGCAACTACGCCAGCCGCAACGACCGCTCCTACTGGCTGTCCACCAACGCCCCCATCCCCATGATGCCTGTAGGAGAGCGCGACATCGTGCCCTACATCTCGCGCTGCGTGGTGTGCGATGTGCCCGCCAACGTCATTGCCGTGCACAGCCAGACCCTGCAGCTGCCATCCTGCCCCCGCGGCTGGAAGAGCTTGTGGATCGGCTACAGCTTTGCCATGGTATGTGCCTGTTTTTTGTTTGTTTGTTTTTTGTTTGGGGGGGGGGGGGTACTTTTTGGGATGTGGTGGTGGTGACTGGTTGTGGATTGGCTACAGCTTTGCCATGGTACGTGCCTGCTGCTTTTTATTTTTTATTTTTTGGGTTGTGGTGGTGGTGATGGTTGTGGACTGGCTTCTGCTTTGCTTGATTGATTGATTTATTCTTTTATATTGATTGATTTATTCTTTTATATCGAGGATAATGGAATAAGCACTCTTGTCATGGTACGTGCTTGCTGCCTTTTTTTGGGGGGGGATGTGGTGGTGGTGGTGGTGGTGGTGATGGTTGTGGATTGGCTACAGTTTTGCCATGCCATGTGACATAAAGTAGTAGGCACCCATCAATCTCGGAAGACTATGGAGTTGCGCTGTAGTCTTTAAAGCACAAAGCCTGGGTAAGTAAGTGTGGAGGGCAAGCTGTTACCCATGCAGCAGACCCCCCCTCTCCACATCACTGGAATGATCCATTGGAAAGGCAATGACCAATACGAATGGTTCCAGTACTGTTGAGGAGTGGCCAGAACGTTGCCATATACATAAAGTGGTGTAAAATAAATAACTAAGACCCTACCTGTATCTACCTGTCTATACAGCACACAGCGGCAGGCCCAGAAGGTGGGTAAACCGAGGTCCCGTGTGTTACACATTATTATTTAGCACACGTAAAAGAACCCACGGCAACAAGAGGGTTGTCCCTGGCAAAATTCTGCAGAAAAAAGTGGTATAACTAAATAAATAACTAAGACCCTACCTGTACAATCTACCTGTATCTGTCTGTACAGCACACGGCGGCAGGCCCAGGAGGTGGAGGCCAGTCCCTGTCCAGCCCCGGTTCCTGTCTGGAAGATTTCCGTGCCACCCCCTTCATCGAATGCAACGGGGCCCGCGGAACTGCCACTACTTTGCCAACAAGTACAGCTTCTGGCTGACCACTATAGAGAATAACGAACAGTTCACCACACCTCGCTCACAAACACTCAAGGCCGGCAATTTAAGAACGCGAGTCAGTCGGTGCCAAGTTTGTATGAAGGATGTGTGATAGGGCTCTCTTGTTGCTGCTGTAGGACTTCCTCTCTCTCTCTCAGATAACCGTGAACTATTTTTTACGCTGTTGTTAAAGCCTATGCAATGTTTGTCACTTCTCGTGTATCTCTTTTATACACTGTGCCAACTCCAGTAATACTTACAGCTTTTTTTAACCTTACAAAGTATTTTTGATGCCAAGTCCAGTATGATGGCTTTTTTTACCTTCTGAACACATATTTTTGATGTATATTTGTTCTACATGTTATTGCCTAGTGCCAGTATTCTATGTGGCAAGGAAGACTTTTGAGGATAGAGCACAAACACGGTGCTGTACAATGTTGCATGAAGACTGTGAGGTCAGTAGACCATGTACCATTGCTGCTGATTGATAGGCCCTAAGGTGTCTGTGCAATGATCAGGTGTAACAGCACTGTTCGTCTTTTCAAATTGTAGTCAGAGACATTTGATTCATTTCCCAGTGTGTCAACATATAGGTCTGAGGACTCTAGTGATATCTGGATCTCCTTACCTCAGTACTAATCCAATTTGTTTCTCTGAAGGGAGTCTAAAACTTACATATATACATACATATATGATATGTATATGTATATATATATATATACTCATCATCATGTAACACTTGATCACAAAAGAGAATTTCGTAGTTAAAGGGGATAAGTGCATAAAAATTCTGTAGAAATGCTTTTGTTTTTTTAAATTAAACTTGCATTTTTCAAATAAAAAACAAACCTGTCTTCATATCAGCTTCAGCTTTTTTTTTTCATTTCCCCGCTTTCTCTTTAATTTCTAATGTCACATTTTGCAGAAGTTTATCAGTGAGTTTGAATGTGAGCTGATTGAGTGCTTGAATCTGTTACAAGTGTATAGTAGCTTTTTTTTTTTTTTAATTAATTATTCTGTGTGTAAATGTGATGTATAAAACCTTTGCCTGTAACCTTTGTAGACGATGTTTGTGTTGATAAGTCCAACTACACTGGGTGTACCTGCTGGCAAACCATTTGTGCCTTAATGGAAACTGATTTCAATTGGTGCTATTGATTGTTCAGTTTGTAAACATGTCTTCTGGTTTGTTTGTTTGTTTTTTTTAAAAATCAATATAGCGTGTGTTCTGCTCAATTTACGACTTGATATTCTCAAGTTATTTTGAACGTGTATGCAAGGAATGATCGATGCATACCTGACAAGACCTCGGAGCCTGTGGCTCGAAACGGAACAGCTGCATGCTCCATCAGATTGGGAAAGCTGCCCAGCACTAAGTCTCTAGCTGTATCTGAAAACAGAACCTGGTCCACTCCCTGTTGATCCATCCCCAAGGGGCAGAGAATGTGGACGGCAGCTCCTTTGTCCCCGCTAGGAGAGGCCATTGTAGGGGATAAGCAGCGATACTGACACATCTGCTACAGTGACCTCAGTCACTAAGGGCTGGAATGTTGGCTGTCACATGAAGAAGAAGAAGAAGAAGAAGACAAGCTGTGATCTATTGGATTCACTGCCATTTATGTTTTTTTCTTGTTATTATTATTACTATTATTATTTGTACTGTCTTTGCTTTGAGTGTGGGTACTGATATTGCCGTGTTAGGTTTGTGCAATGTTCGGATTTCTGTTTTTTGTTTTGTTTTTTGGGTGGTTTATATGTAGAATTGCGTAGACAATCAGTTAAGCTGCACGTTAAGGGATCTGTTTTTTATTCAGTAGTTTTTATGTCTGCTGATATGTCCGTTGACATCTGTGTTTGTGTGTGTACATTTTGTTGCCAGTGTGACTGTCAGCATGATCAATGCACAGTCCATTGTTTAGAACACTAATCGATGTTCAGCCATCTCTACTGTAACCTACCTTCTGGGCATAGAGGATAGCAAGTGTAAGTAGCATGGTGTATTCACGTCTGTTCATTAGTTAGTGTCCAGTACAACATTTTGTCTTTGTCTGTTTCTGTCTCAGAAAAATATGAAAAAATCAAAATCAAAAAAAGAAAAATTTTCAAAGCACAATCATTTTTTTATGAAACACTCAATGTCTCATTTAAAGTTTTCTCTCTGTATCTGCAATGATGAATAAAGAAAAAAAAATGCTAACAGTGACACAAACTTGGTTTTGGATATGTACGACTAGAAGTAAATTCTCATACTATCTGGTCACTTGAAAATATTGAACAACAATTTCAGCATAACTTCTAAATGACATTTCAGCCTTGGAATTTGTGTGTCCTTTTTATTTTACCTTGTGTCATAATAACATGTTTTATTATTTACATCACAAAACAACCAACTTTGTTTTCTTCTACTTGCACCTCTTTGTGTTCATTTCAAACAGGACATGGGTAATTCAGCATGCTGAAGATCTGTGAATTACAATGAAATATTATTCCAGCACAAAGTCCAACTCTCATTCAGGGCCAAGATGTTCAGGTGAGGTTTTCAGTCACTGGGTAAAATGTACACCGAATTTTGGAGAAGAACTCGCAAAGGAACTGGATAGATATTCAGCAGTTCTGTCCTACTTTTTCTTCATCAGACAACAATCAGGTAGTCCATCCAAGAGGTTATAGTTTCTTTTAAATAACTGGAATATATTCATGTGACAATCGTATGTGCTTAAATTTAACACCTTGCAAGATCAGACAAATAAAGTTTGTTTTTCTATCCTAGTGTGACGACGTCTGTGTGTGAAGTCTATGATCATCCCTGCTAAAGAATGAATCTGACATGATGAAACAAACCATTCATTTTCCATAGGCAGAAGTTGAAAATGACGTAGGCATATAGAAAAATACCCCTCAGTTTCCTCCTTACTGTGGTAGACTAAAAACAAGCATGAAAAGACTAGAAAATTATACAAAAAGAAACCACTTGATTTCCCCATGCTGTTGTGGAGTAAAAGCAAACTCAAAATGACACAGAAATACAGAAACAAACCACACAGCCATGCTTATGCTGTGGTGCATTAAACTTCAGCGCAAAAATGAAATAAATATACAAACAGAAACCACACAGTTTCTGTGGTTGATTAAAAACAAGCACTCGGGAATCAAGAAAGCTTCAGTATTTCTGGTTTATTATCAAAGTCAGCATACAGCAAAAATAACACAATATACATATACAAAATCATCTGCACACAAAAATGAATCATCACACTCAGCAAATTTCTTTAAAAGAAAAAAGAAAGATAGATTCCCAATACCACCTTTCCCTACTCTGCACATAGTGGGCACTCTTTGCCTCAAAACTACAACTTCTTTTTTCTTTTCTTTTTTTTAATATTGTTTTGCTTGGTTGGTATTTATAGTGATGCTGCAACAATGTCATTCAAATCAGAAAATCTCTGATGTGCCAAACATGATCTGAACTGTTGTACACACACTGTTACAGCCGCAAACATTTTCAATCATGTTGCAGTCGCATGTTCCTCAGTTTAACCTCTTTACTGTGCTGTTGATGAACAGCATTTGTCGTAGAAACTGTAAATTCCCCAGTACCACCTTTCCCTACTCTGCACATAGTGGGTGCTCTTTGCCTCAAAACTGCAACTTCTTTTTTCTGGGTTTTTTATTGTTGTTTTGCTTGGTTGGTATTTATAGTGATGCTGCAACAATGTCATTCAAATAAGAAAATCTCTAACGTGCCAAACATGATCTGAACTGTTGTACACACACTGTTACAGCCGCAAACATTTTCAATCATGTTGCAGTCGCATGTTCCTCAGTTTAACCTCTTTACTGCACTGTTGATGAACAGCATTTGTCGTAGAAACTGTCCCCAGCAATGCCCAGTTAACAATCGCTGTTCGTCATGATTCAACGCTCTCTCTGTTTCGCCCAGCATGTGCCTGAGCAAAATATAAAAACAGCGAAGGGGTTAACTCTCTTGATGCCACCCAGAACATGCTCTGATTCACTCATCCCCCTGAAAATCACTGTAAGACCAGTACACACTGGATGAGAAGTTTGCATGTGTGATTGTTTTCAAGTGCCTCACCACAGAGGCAGCCATACTCCAACTTCAGGGATTCTTTTCTCCTTTTAAAGATCGAGTGCAGGTTGTTGTGATAAGAGCTTGTCATGGTTGAAGACAATAACAACATTTTTAAAGCATAATAACATCTTAATGTGGGCAGCCTATTTGGCTGACATCAATAACTGACAACTGGGTCATTTTCTTCATGGGAGAAAAAAAAACACACCCTTGTTGCCAAAGTTTTGCAATTTCACAATGCAAATTTTCTCATGACTAAACAATAAAACATGAAACATAAACTTTGCACAATACTGATTGGACATAAACAAAAACGCCTTCTTTTATAGCAAACGTGTTCAGACAGACTTAAGGAGACTGTGTTTCTTTTTTTTTTTTTTAAATGAAAGCACAATTTACAAAACAGATACAAGTCAAACAACGAAAAATTGTTGGGCATTTCTTTGGGTTTTTTAATTTTTTTTAATAGGATGGTGGTATAGCAATCTTTTTCTTTGGGTTTTTTTTTCTATGCATTCCTACCACAAAAGGACAGAACATCTCACACACACATGCACACACACACACGCACACACACACGCGCACACAAGACTTGAGTGTACATGTATCTAAACCTACTAACACAGTGAAATGTACAGATCAAAGACGTTGAACAAAGCTGCCAGAGAGCATACATGGAATCACTGCATGTGCAATACAATAACAATCATGTTTAAAAATACAAACACTGCAAATCTATTACAATGTGCTCTCACAGGGAAATCTGGCATGAGATTGCAATTTACAACTGATATGGATTTCATATACTGAAATATCATCTCGCATCCTGACAAGCACAGAATCAACATTACTGGCCAGCTTCATAGGCAAAAACTACACTCAGGGAGGAACAGTGTGTGTGCCCTATGGCACAAACCAGGTAACAAGACCATTTGTTGCACAATTTTCTTTTTCAAATCTCAAGTGTGGGTGTACCGTTACTGTCAAGCTGACATTTCTTTTAACCAAAGTACATTCAGACAGTTATCACTTGCATTTCGCTTTCAGAAAAGCCATATCAGGGCGGTCACCTTGCTCATTTCTAGTCACCCACATAAGCTTTCAATTCAAGTTCAAAATCAACACCTGATCCTCTCAAATATCCCACACTGTGAACCTGAAAACAAAAATCTGATCAGGATATCTCTTGTTCATGCACAGGGTAGTATTTCAGGGTTTGACCAGGCAGTGGACAACCAAATCCTCAGCACTCGACTGTGGTATGAGGCAGCTCCCTCCTCCCTGCGACCCTTGTAGCCTGGCTGGCTGGAGGGAGGGAGAAGCAGACAAGCCTGATGCCAGTCCAGGTCTCTGATTAACTCTGGAAACTTTAACCAGCCGCCATGGTGCAGTGGTTACTGCCTTGGTTTTCGGACTGGAAGGTTGCGGGTTTGAATCCCATGAGTCGTAGGGACTTTTCAGACTCCGGCCAGCTCCTACCCAGAGTGAGTCAGCTGTGGGTTCAGTGGGAAGACTGGGACCACACAGTCGAGCTTCATCCAATTTACGGATGCGAATTTGAGAGTGTTGCTCAAATTACCTGACCAACACTGCAGGTGTCTGTATCTCTCGGCCCCGGTTGAGGCTGGGATAGCCAGGTCTCTGATTAACTCTGGAAACTTTAACCAGCCGCCATAGTGCTCCAACGGTGATAACTATCAGAACTACATCCACATCATGCAAGCTGGCTTCAAAACATGTAGCCACCCACAGCACAGTCATGTTAACTCGTGTGAGAGAAACAGTTTGCAGACTTCCCTGATCCCACATAGCCTACTTTAGTACAAAGCCAAGGACACTGCAGTCCCCATTGCTATCCAATACAATTCCTCAAACTGACAATCCAGTCTGTGGATCTACAAGCTGGATGGGAAAACAGAATGTTGGAAAACAGCTAAAAAAAAAGATGCATGAATTAACCCTCTTGCATTCGGATTCTCTTAACACAAACTGCCCCTAGATTTCGCATTCCATCACGAAATCAGGTCAGGCACACATGCTGGCTGGCCTTTTCTGCCTTCTAAGTACATACCAGCAGCTGTAATTACTTCCAGACTCTCAACAGGATTTCTACCTCTAGCCTGATAGAGCTTTGCCATGTGGCAGCAATTAGTGATGGTCACAGCGTGATGGAAATCTACTGTGTGTAAATCCCAGCAAATCCGGGTTTATGGGGGGGATTTGGGACTTGGGGGGGTAATGATTCAATCCCGGCAAATCCCAGTTTGGAACTAAGAACCGCAGAGGGTTAATCCACCACTGGGTAAAGAAGCTCCATGTCCCACAGCACAAGGCAACCTCCTCAAGATCTGCCCACAGTCTTACCAGCTTCACAGACCCAGAGCCTGAATCACTGAATGCAACAGCCACAAATACAACACAATGTTGCATCATTCCCTAGGAACATCCGACACAGACCAAGACCTGCTCTTGTGGACGGAAGCATTGGGGTGATGTAGAAGGGATTGTGTTCGGTCCCCGTTAGAAGCTTTCTATATCTGGGGACACTTTTCAGAGTTGTGTACCTCCCTATTGTGATGTTTGTGTGTAACATGTATGTTTTACACATAGAAGAGACAAAACAAAACACACCCAAAACATCCTTTAGCCAACAGTAACCAACACGCTCAAAACATTCTTATGCCAACACTAACCAACACACTAAAAACTTCCTTTTGCCAAGACACAACACCATCCTGCAAAAACCATCCTGCAAGGAACAGTCGAGGGCAAGAGAAGAAGAGGCCGCCAAAAGAAATCATGGGTTGACATCAAAGACTGGACCGCCCAACCCCTACAACACCTCCTACTAGCCACACAGGATCGTGAAGCATGGAAAAAGATCTCTGTTGCGTCTTCTCTCATGTCCCCCCTACGTCCTTTGGGACATGGGACTGAGTGAGTGAGTGAGTGAACCAAAATATCCTTTTGCCAACACTAACCAACACACTAAAAACATCATTATGCCAACAGTAACCAACACACTAAAAACATCATCATGCCAACAGTAACCAACACACTAAAAACATCATAATGCCAACAGTAACTAAAACAATAAAAACATCTTTATGCCAACAGTAACCAACACACTAAAAACATCCTTTTGCCAACAGTAACCAAAACATTAAAAACATCTTTATGCCAACAGTAACCAACACATTAAAAACACCTTTATGCCAACAGTAACCAACACACTAAAAACACCCTTATGCCAACAGCAACCAAAACACTAAAAACATCTATCCTTTTACCAACAGTAACCACAACACACTCCAAACACCAGACACAAATCCAAAAACCCTCACTCAGAACACTACACTCTTTAAGAAACAAAACAGCATAAACCTGGCCAAAAGCACAAGCCTTCTACCCATGCTATCTCTCAACGCACAATTCTTCAAGAAAGCAACACGAAATTTCTTTCAGAAATGTGCTGCTTGTTGAAACCAACATCAAAAGATAAAACTACAAGGCCTGAAAATGTACACACAGAGGTGTGTGTGTGTGTGTGTGTGTGTGTGTGTGTGTGTGTGTGTGTGTGTGTGTGTGTGTGTGTGTGTGTGTATGTGTGTGTGTTTGTGTGTGTGTGTGTGTGTGTATAATATTGTGTGTGTGTGTGTGTGTGTGTGTGTGTGTGTGTGTGTGTGTGTGTGTGTGTGTGTGTGTGTGTGTTGTGTGCGTGCGTGCATGCATGCGTGCGTGCATGTGCAGGAATGCACAGGCATAAATGTGTGTCTGTGAGTGTAAGTGCATGCAAGAGAGCGTGTCAGCATGCATTGGTTTTTGTATGCACATCTGTAAACACGCACATTAATTAGGAAGTGACAATGTTCAGAGACTGTGCTTGTCCATGTCGATCATGTCTCTCTCCATGACGAGAAAGGTATTGGGTGATGTGCAGCTGTATGATGACACACGTTTCTGTGTAACTGATTGTGAGGATGAGTGATTGTCTGCTGCACCATAGCTACATAGTGTAAACTGGCTGTAGTCAGTCAACAAAGCCCCACAGAAAGCCATGGGCAACCAAAACCCCCCCCCAAAAAATTGCATTTTCTTTTCTTTTTTTTTTTGATTCAAAGCTGTATCTATCTTATGCACATCCTTGTAACATTTTATAGAATAATATTAACTCCCCAAAAATAAGAAACATATCAATACAAGTCAAGAATGTTTTGGAAAATCAAAGATACTTTAAATACCAATAACAAAAAGGAGTAACCATCAATAGATAAAGATAACAAATTTGATAGAATTCTCATCCAAAATATAAAATACTATATTCTATCCCGCATAACTCATATCACTATATGTGCATATAAACAGAAGTTTCATAACAGACCACAAATATTGTTGTAGTTTAGGTGGAAATATCACAACCTCATAATTAATATCACATGGATGGTTGTTATTACTCCTGATCTGCATACCTACAACAGGCATCACATCAACATGCTGTCTGTTAATCCACAGGAAGACTCAGCACACAATAAAAAGTATCACAAACTCAACAACGCCTGCATAGTGTGGAGTCTCTGTACAACACTTGCAGAGTTTCTTTCAATCATCTGATGTTATGCTACTGATAAAATGCATCACACTATACAGCTATAAATCTATAAATAAAACTACTAACCACAAACATATTTGATTCAGATACATGGACTGCTTACTGTCTGATGTACATGTATGCAAAGGAAATGTATTATGAAAAATAATATAGCAGAGAGTTTTAACACACACACATAACACCAAAATAATAAAATAGTGCCTATTGTTTTGTCTATCCACATGAACCAGTGCCTATTGTCTATCCACATGAACCAGTGCCTATTGTCTATCCATATGAATCATTGCCTATCGTCTTGTCTATCCATATGAATCAGAGCCTATTGTCTCTTCATATGAACCAGTGCCTATTTATCCATATGAATCATTGCCTATCGTCTTGTCTATCCATATGAATCAGAGCCTATTGTCTCTTCATATGAACCAGTGCCTATTTATCCATATGATCATTGCCTATCGTCTTGTCTATCATATGAATCAGTGCCTATCGTCTTGTCTATCCATATGAATCAGAGCCTATCGTCTTGTCTATCCATATGAATCAGTGCCTATTTCTTGTCTATCTATGAATCAGTGCCTATCATCTTGTCTATCCATATGAATCAGTGCCTATTGTCTATCCTTATGAATAAGTGCATATCCATATGAATAAGTGCCTATTTATCCATATGAATCAGTGCATATTGTCTATCCATATGAATCAGTGCCTACTGTCTATCCATATGAATAAGTGCCTATCCATATGAATAAGTGCCTATTGTCTATCCATATGAATCAGTGCCTATCCATATGAATAAGTGCCTATCCATATGAATAAGTGCCTATTGTCTATCCATATGAATCAGTGCCTATCCATATGAATAAGTGCCATCCATATGAATTAGTGCCTATTGTCTATCTGTATGAATCAATGCATATTGTCTATCCATATGAATAAGTGCCTATCCATATGAATAAGTGCCTATCCATATGAATAAGTGCCTATCCATATGAATCGGTGTCTATCCATATGAATCAGTGCCTTGATGCTAATCTTTCAAAAACCCAGTTTCCATACTTTGCCTTACCTCTACAAATATATAATTATTTCGTGTTCAAAGCTGTCCAAATCTGTCCTTCCTTAAACCTGAATTAATTTCCCCAATCCCTGACATTTTTTTTGTTTAAAGGTTTGATTCTATACAAAGCATAAATCATGTGCTTTACACTACAGGCATCTAATACCTTGAAAACCAGCATCATATGCCTTTGTAAAAATTATACTGTCTGTTTTGATCCATATCAAATGTAGCAAATTGAAAACCAGCACATAGTGCCGATAGGGTCTATTTTGATCCATTGCGATTCAACACATTGAAAACCAGCGTGGTATGTCTATGCTACAACATACAGGCTGTTCTGCCCCTTTCATGCCACTAAACAGAAAAACATTTCTAAATGTGTACTACATCATTCTATAATATCAATGCATGGAACGTGTAATATCAGTAAATCAAATAACTTGCACAAAAACTATATAAATAACTGTGAGGTACCGTTGTTCTTTTCAACACCTTTCCAAAACCTCAGCACACACATTCTGCTTTCTCTTCTAAAAATCAGGGTCAGAATCTTCCCCTGAATCCCAGCCTGAGGTCTCCACCTTGCCTACGTCCTCAAAATCCACCTCCACATTGTACTCAAAGTCAGGGTCGCCAGGACGCTTGCGATTCCTCTCAAACGCGGAGTCCATCTGCAACTTTTTCCGGACCAAGGTCTCTGGGTCCACCTTGTTGAGGTCCTCGTCAGGCTTCACAGTGTCGATGTCGTTGTTGCGAGCGATGCTGGCCTCTAGGCTGAGGCCGCTGAGTTTGTCCTTGAGGATGGTCAGCAGCCGAAAGAGCTGAGCCTGGGGCATGAGCTGCACGAAGCGGCTGTGGCGCTTGTTCTCCTGCAGCTCGCGAATGGTGGAGGGCACGTTGGAGTTTTTGCTGAAGCTGCGCAGCGGCATGGCCCTGCGACGCATCTTGCTGGACTTCCAGTCTTTGTAGGTCAGCACCAGGGTCGGGGGGTCAAAGCGCACCCCGCACTTCAGCAGCTGAAGGGTACTGGCTGCCATGCTTGTGCGTGTGTTCTGCTGGGGTCACTGCTGCTCCATCACCTGCAACACCACAGCACACACAGCTGTCAGTTTCCCCCTCTTTCAGCTCCTCTCAGCTGCTGATTATCCCAGCCCAGCCCAGCTGGTGCTATTTATAGCAGGAACTGCCCACACTTGGACTAAGTAAAAGGAAGGAGTGCGCTAAATTTAGCATTCTTGACTAGGCCCTACTGAGTGGTGTTGGATTTGTGCACTGTGTGCAGGTCAGTTCCCTGACCACTTTCTCTTTCTGACCACTGCAATTTACGATACTGACAGTGACCCAGTCTCTCGTTGGCCGACACTAACAGTTGTGTCAAAGTCAAAGTCAAATTTTTATTTCCAGACGGTGTACTGAATAAGCAATGCATAAATTGCTCTTTTCGTCAAGCCATATATCTAGGAACAAAAACAACTTAATGAATGTTTGATACAACATTATTACAACCCATAACAATAAAATAGACTCAGTTAATGTGTCAGTTAAAACCACAATAGTATTACTCAAATCTACATCAAGTAGTCATCCTGACTTTCCAAGCTTCCATAATGCAAGTCTTCTCCATAGCATCACATTCGCCTTTTCATTTTCCACAAAAAATGCAGAAATCCTCTGAAACCAGAGTATAATCATATGGATATTCATTACAGAAGTTGTTGGATAGATGGGGCTCAAGGCTCAAGACTACGTTTTCATCTTAGTTTTTAAAACAGAGAAATTTAAGTGGCACATGTATCAAAATCAAAATAAACAATAGAATTTAATAAGTTTATAAATATATGACCACACAAACTGCAAGGAGAGCATATGACATATCTCATACACAAACACACACACACACACACACACACACACACACACACACACACACACGCACATGCACACACACACACACACACACCGCACACACCCATAAAACAACCAGTAGTAAGAGCAGCAAAGCTGAGTAAAATTACAACATGATTTATTACTACCCTATAATAACACTACACTTTTTAAGTGTATGATCAATACATCATTAGCAACAAACTCATATACTCTGTGATGGCCAGCACTTCATGTGCAGATATTGTCATCAGTAGCCTGAGTAGGACTGGAGGTTCACAATGGATGGGTGGTGTCCTCAGTATGCTGGACCTACACACTACACAGGCAAAACTGAACACCTCAAGCCAAATCCTGGCAATCTCCCCATGAGCTTCTGGCCCTCAGAATACAATATGTGACGCTCCACCACATAATGAGACGGAGTGCACATGAGGTTAATTTTTAGTTATTGACATGTTATTAATGTGCAATAAAGTGGCTATCAAATACAAAAAACAGATTGAAAATCGGACAATTCTGTGCAACATTATTACAAATTGAAATGATAGACTGCAGGATGGGACAAAATGAGAAACGGGCAAGTTTATTTTAGAATCAGGTTGTCAGAATGATTGCTTTGGTATTTTCAAAACACATTTAAAAGCAAAAGGAATAAAAAGTATGCCTTGATATTTCATTCTAAGGTAAATAAACAGATCTAGTTTAATAATCAATCAAAATCTCAAAATTGACAACTTGACCCCCACCTGCCTTTAAAGGCTCCTAGCGCAAAATTGGGTAATGTGCTAAGCGACTCATTTCGTGGTGGAGTGCCACATATGTTTAGCCTGAGTATGGCCAGGCAGGTGAGAACAAATTGAGTAACATTGGAACAGCTGGACAAATACACCACATAAAAAGAAGCAGCAAGAAGAAAAAAAAAAAAAAAAAAAAAAACCAGAGAAGGTTAATGAAATACTTGCCATCCATCATTTACAAAACAAAACAAAATATTGCGATGTGGTATATGTGTAAAAGGTAAGGTACAGGTGCCCATAACCTATGTGGTCTTAGGCTAAGGGGAGTAAGGCATCTGGGACTTCAACTTCTACAGGGCCAGCATATTGAGGGCAGTGCCCATCTCCTCTCCCTCACTGCTTTACCTTCCCTGACCCTAAAGAGGGCAGGTACCCATTTACAGCTGGATGAACTTGGGGCTGTACTGAAACCAAGGCATGCAAACAGTCACTCATCCAATTGGTAACCACACTTAATGCTGCTTAACATTGGCTGGGGGGAAGCGAGTGCTCTGACCACTGAGCTATCCCATCGGCCATCCCCTTGGTATGTATACAAATTATAGTTAAAACTCTTGAAGTGTTAACACTTTGGTCAAAGCCTCTCAATAAGTGCAAAAGGTTTTTTGGTTGCTTTTTTTTTTAAACTTTTCAAAAAAAGTCTTTAAAGGTTTTTTAATTTTAACTATTCAGTTCTATTAAAAAAATATATATATTTACACAAAATTCAAATTGCTCAAACTTTTCTTAACTTTCTAATACTCTAAAATAAAATCAAAGAATAAAGATGCCAAAACAAATTGATTTATCCTTTCAAAGTAAACAAAAATTGCAACCCCAAAAAAGTCAGGACTCAAGCATTCAATTAACAGGAAATAATCAGCTTTAAAAATCTACATGGACTCGCCCTCCTTGCCAGCTCATCGACTATTTCAGGAACACAATTCCACAGTTCTAACATCGAGACACTTTCTTCCTACACATATTCCACAGACAAGTGTGTAAAGTAACACTGGCTTGCCTTGTAATTCTATCCCTAATCAAAACACAGCTTCAGATGAATGCCTTGGTTAACATTCAGATCTTCCCCTTTCCACTCTTGGTATACTGTTCCAAATGCTTTTATTCTTCCAGATCCACCAGTTCTCTTAAAAAGTTAACTGAAAACGGCTTTCTATCTAACAGTTGTGCTGCAAAAGTTTTTTTTAAAGCTTTTTAAAACCATTGTCTGCAATGTCTCATCTCATCTGTCTGCCAGTCTGTCTATGTGTGTGTGTGTGTGTGTGTGTGTGTGTGTGTGTGTGTGTGTGTGTGTGTGTGTGTGTGTGTTTGTGTGTATGTGTTTTCTGTACACAAACTTGATACATGCATGGTGTGCATGCATGCACGTGCGTGCATGTTTCGCTGAGGTGAAAAGTGCAGGCCTACACATTTTTTTTTCTCACTAGGACTATCTCCTCGGTCTCATGGTAACAACTGCTGCTGATCTGTGATCGATTATACCATACTTACATCTGCAAAGTAACTTACTCCTAACGGCTTTTTTTTTTTTTTTTTTTTAAGTTAAGTTAGCATCAATTGACAAGTACTTGGCAGTGACGAAGATTCCGAAGCTCGTTAAAAACGGCTTATCACTAAACATTTTATGGACAAACATCATAACCGGACTTCGATTAATTTGCATCTAATGTCGGCATGAAAAATGTTGTGTTCAGTTTGACTGCTACTTACCAAGTTGAAGAATAACTGCCTTGTAATGAAGCTAAAACACCCATGTGTCTGGTATTCGAACGACTTTTGGTGCATGTCAAAACAGAGACAACGGAGAATTCTTTTTCAGAGTTGTCTGCCGATGCCCTGTCAATAATTGATGATATTACCTTTTACGAACAAGACATTTTAAGGAATCTGGGCAGCAGAGAAAACGAAAGTACACAGGGGCCGGTCTGATCTGCTAAATCTGCACATCATAAATTGTACATTACAAATACCATGCTAGCTTTGAGACAAAGGAGACATCGTAAAAACAAAAAGGAGTTGAGGTAACAGGGCGGGGGCAAAAATGAAGTTTCCTTGTTCTAAATCTCGCCACTAATCTCTATGTCTTCTCTCACTGTTGCAGCAGACACACACACAAAAACAGGGAACGGGATAGTGTAGTGGTTAGAGCGTTGCTTGTGGCCTGCTGACCGGAATCGATTCTGTTCAAGAGGATTTTCCCCCCTGGAGTAAACATCAGTGGTGACTGCACTTCTCCCCTAAAGTACTTCAGATGAGACTATAAACTTTTTCTTTTTTTATTTCGAAAATAATGGAATAAGCACTCATGTGCTTTTTTTTTTTTTTTTTACATCTAGTCCCCGTACGTATGCAGTTTTGTAAAAAAAAATTCATCAATTCTCAGCAGCACACAATGGCCTACTCTTCCGAAAAACGGAACGGGTTTTTAACATGTGTGCAAGATGTTCTGCGTGCGTTCGCCTCGGTTTATAGTCTCATCCAAAGGACAGTTCATGTGTGCAAGTGCACACAAAACGTCTTGCACACACATAAAAACCTGTTCCGTTTTTCAAAAGAGTAGACCATTGTGTGCTGAAGGGAATTGATGACAAAACTTGCAAAACCGTATGCTTACAGGGACTGGATGTAAAAAAAAAAATTTTTAAAGGGGGGGGGGGGGGGGAACCCAAGGGCTTATTCCATTATCCTCCAACTAAAACATCAAATTAGAATAATAAAAGGAAGCTGAAATGTTATTCATTTCAACTACTCTGGCTGAAAAGCTGCGTAGATCTGCTGTTGTGTCTTGAATGTGGTCTTGGCTGAGACTGCACATGTACTGTTGGTCATCAACTTGGTTTTTTTCAGCACTGATCTCCATGCCAAACATTCAAGATGTTTCCACTGAACGTTATACCTAGTTTTGAATACGTAACTTCAAATAATATTGGCCGTTTGCAACACTGAGATGTTCTTCAAAAGACTGAGCAAGAATTTGGTTTCCTTGTTATTCGACGTGCACAACAGAATCCAGCAAACCATTGGGACCTACGGAAACCTTCAAACAATCGTAAAGAAGCGTAAGCTTAAATGGTGTGGGCATGTCACAAGATCAAAAGGACTTACAAAGACAATGCTGCAAGGCACTGTCCAAGAGAAGAAAAAGAGGCAGACCAAGGAAGAGATGGGAGGACAACATCAGTGTATGGACATGCCTAGAACTCAACAGAACTTTGAGAAAGGCAGAACAGAGAGAGGTATAGAGGGAACTGGTTGTCAAGTCTTCAGGGGTGCCCCCCGCGATGGTCAGACTACGGGGTAAATAGAATGTATGAATGTGTCTGCACCAGAGAGAGAGAGAGAGAGAGAGAGAGAGAGAGAGAGAGAGAGAGAGAGAGAGAGAGAGAGAGAGAGAGAGAGAGAGAGAGAGAGAGAGAGAGATCTTTATTTTCCAAGGGTAACAGTAAGCATTCACAGACTTTTTTTTCATCCAGCCCTTACCCTGGTTAGGGAATAGCATCCCCCCCCCCCAAGACCCCCCCCCCCCCCCCAAAAAAAAAAAAAATCCAAACCAACAACAAAATGAAGCAAAACAAAAAAACCAAAATCATCACCAACAATAAAATGTCAACCAAGTTTTTTAAGGGATAGATATACATTCAACAAAACACATAATCCCCACTAAATACATTGACAATCCTTTAAACAAAGGGACAGGTAGGCTATATATTCACCAAACGCATAATCCCTAACTGACCCGAACATTATAGTAAGTGAATCAAACAGATTAAAATTGAGAGAAGACAGCTGAGAAGAGAGCAAGCCAACCAAAATGAAATACGAACATATCAAACATTTTAACTTATTTTTCTTTCTTTGAAACAATGTTATGAAGAAAAAAGAAAAAAAAACATAACATAAGAAACTAATAGCAAACAAACATTCAGAGGAGAGAGAGAGGGAGCAATGAACATTACTTATTCTTCAGGCCTCCAGCCCCTTGAATGGGGTCAAACAAAGCATAGCAAAACCAAGCAAAAACAATGATGACCAAAAATCTCTAGATTACAATGATTTAAATATCAGATTCAAATCATGTGCCAAGAACAAATAGTAGGCTAGATCCTGAAAATATGAAGGTTTCAAATGTACGAGGGTCTTCACGAATATATTACAATATGGAAACAAAAAATCAGTCGAGTTTGGCAGGATTCGTGAAACGACACATTGTTTCATCAGTTTCGCACCTTACATACGTTTTTGTTGTGTTCTGAGTTTGGGTTTTTTGTTTTGTTTTGTTTTCTATTCATACGTGAGGCATGAAGCATGAGGCGTGAGATGTGTTTCGTGAGTGTCTACGGCCTAGCACAGAGCTGGTCCGGAAGTGCTTTGACGAACGGAATTCTGGGAAATGGTTTCGACGACAACAACGTAAACACTTGTGGTTTGCTGTTTCTCGACGAAAAAAGAAACGTTTCTCTAAAGTTTTATGTGCAAACTGTGTAAATACTGACTGGTTTTTTAATTTCCCCTGTTAATTAGAAACGATGTCGAAAATACAGAGTTTGGATGATTTTGGTGAACTTGGAGAGCAAGAATTGGAAGAACTGTACACATGGGTTGATGGAATCCCTTTGACCAGACCAAAGCGCAACATCGCTCGAGATTTCTCAGGTGCTACCAGCATTTTTATCGTTGTTGCGTGTTTATTTGCTTGTTCGCGTTATTTTATATGTGCGTGTGGGAAAAGTTGGTATAAATGAAAGAGAGGAGAGAGATAATAATAAATGAAGAAAATTAATTTGCAGAAGTTTAGGAGAAGGAAATGATTTATTGTGAATAGGAGTGGCATATCTTTAGTAAATTAGGCGATTTCTAATTTTTTTTAAATGTAACATTCATGTATCAAAGTTTTTACAGTAAAGAATGTGAATATTCCCGAACAGACTAGAAGTAACCAGTGCATCTATGTATATTGTATATCACTCCACATCTTCATCTATTCTTTTTTTAATGTGGTCGCCTACTTTACTGATTATCTCCTTGTCATCATATATTGTTTTATAATTTTATAAATTAGTAAAGTAGTAAATGGGGTAAATATTCAACAAACCATTTGAAAAGGTTTTGGGATTCTTTGTCAGTTGGGTATTTTTTGTTTTGATTAGGTCTCTCTGATTGCCTCATCCTTTTATTCTTTTAAAAAAAACAACTATACTTCAATAACCATTAAGCTTTTTAAGGAAAACAAGACTTGACAATATGGTGGATATTAGCTTGTAATATGCTGTACTTGTTACCTGCAGATAGCAAAAAGTAAAACAAACACCCCCCCCCCCTTTAAAAAAAACCCCCAAACAAAACAACAACAACAAAAAACCAAATACGCACACACAAACAAAAAACCCCAGCAAGGTTTTGAAGTCTCAAAACATGTAAGAAGACGCAATGGATATCTTGTGTTAGCCACATTGTAAACAATATCACAATCTAAACAAGCAAACAAAAAGCACAGACAGTTGAGAGAGAGAGAGAGAGAGAGAGAGAGAGAGAGAGAGAGAGAGAGAGAGAGAGAGAGAGAGAGAGAGAGAGAAACTGGAAAGGCAGGTAATAAATTGGAAACAGATGACAGAAAAAAGAAGGCAACAAATAAAGAGCAGAATCATCTTCAGCACATTTTCTGGAGGGTGGGTTAGTAATTTAAATGCCTCTGACACCCCATACAGGTGTTTAAAAGCATTCCTACCTTCCGGAAATTCTGTGTTAGGAATTCCTTTTTTTTTTTTGAAAATCATCCCCCTCTCTGCTTCTCCCTTGTTCTTTTCCTTCCTGTCACCCCTTTCTGATCTATTTTCTGCCCTCTTGGTCCATTTTCCAGACAGACTTCAAAAATCAAGTGTGCTGGGCCTGACTTGTTAGTGCAGTGCAACACATTTTCATTCTCATGACAGACAACAATAGCTGCTGTCTGAGAGTTTCGTTTTTTGTGTTTTTTTTATAAATATTTATTCATTTTTTTGGCTGTCTGAGAGTTCAATGAAAGAGAATAACAATTTGTGTGTTTGTCTTTTTTATTCAAAAAAAAAAGTTTTCTTCTCACAACCTGGTTGTTGTTGTTTTTTCCAGATGGTGTGCTGGTGGCAGAAGTGGTCAAGTATGAGCTGCCCAAACTTGTTGACGTTCATAACTACAGTCCTGCCAATTCCACGCCACAGAAAATGCAGAACTGGTTCCTCATGAACAGAAAAGTCTTCAAACACCTCAACTTTGAACTGACTGAAGATGTTGTGCGTCAGATCTCCAATGCGAGAATTGGAATCATCGAGCGTTTTTTGTTTTTCTTACGATCTCGTATCGATCGCTTCAAGTGGGAAAAACAACAGACAATGGCCCTTAAAGCGTATGAAAATGAACGACCAGAGGCGGATCAGAACTCTTCAAAACTATCACCACGCAAGGATACAAAAATGGCCGCTGCCCGTGGAACTGGTGGCCCAGCGGTAGGTGCAGGGTTAAAAGGGTTCAAACCCGCTGCCAAGGATGAGGTGGTGCCCCTCCTCCTCCTGGAAGAGAAGGAGCAAGAGGTGCTGGCTAAAAACGAGACTATCCAGATTCTGCAGGCCAAAATCAAGCGCCTGGAGCATCTTCTACACCTGAAAGACATTCGCATCGAGGATTTGCAATCACGCCTCGAGTCGACGCGAGCCACGGGCAAGAGATGAATTGTTGGTAGTTGTGCATAGTCATAAGACAAGACAGGAGACTTTTTGTGTTTTGTTGCTGGTACCTTTTGTGTTAACATTTTTATTTATTGAATTTGTGATTAGGACATGAATGAGCTGGTTGAGCTGTTGACAACTACTTTGTGGTGAAGGGACACGTAATATAGATAGCTCTGAGTCACTTTAAAATAAAAGCCTTTAACAATAATGCATTTACATAACACTTTTGTGCGGGATATAGAGGCTTTCAACTCACACAAGTATTTCCAGTCTAGATGAATAAATCCATCCCAAAATCTTCAGGGTAGTTTCTGTGTGTTTAGCCATTTTTGTCCATCCACATAGGGGCAGCCACATAGCATCTAAAAAAACGCTGCAGAAGTTAAAAATAAAAATTTAAAAAAATAAAAAAATTTAAGCATGTGAATGGCTATTTAAGGCAAAAAAAAAAAATGCTTCAAAGAAAAAGAGAGGAAGACAAAACAGGAATACTAGCTACCCATCAGCAAGTTTGACAGCTAGTGTGGTTCCAAAAACAAGAAAATGCTGTTTGATTGATGGTTTTTAGCGTCTTGCTATACATTTTTATTGAGAAATAAGCCAAGAATAGTATGCTCTGTCCTAATTGAAAAGACACACGGAGTCCAAACTGATGTTTCTTCAGTATCTATACTCATCAGTCATTCATTTGCCTGTCATAATATAAAAGATGGGTAGTGTTCATTCAGGTTTTAAGCAGAAACAGGTGGTTTCTACTCTTGCATTTACACTGTAAAAAATGGATTTGATTATCATTTATTACCATTTAATAATCATCATATTTTGGTGAATCCTTGCAGACCTTTTTTCTTTCTTTTTTTTCTTTTTTAACAAAGCTTCATTTAGTCTTGATCAGACTGTAATTCATTCAATAACATTAGAAATACCTGGTAGAGTGATTCACACAGTATCATGACAGAACATGTTCTCCAAATTTTTTTGGGAAAAAAGCATTGGAAAAATCATGGTCTGTTATGTAAAAACCACAGCATGAATTTCATTTTTTTCTGTTAGCTGCTGCAAGATTCCCATTCAATGGTCTGGAATTGGGAACAGTCACAAAACAATAACTTGATGTTTGTAAACTACAGATTTTTTTAGACATTAGATTGTGTATGATGTGAAATTTTCTAATTCATAACAAAGAGATTAATTTGGGAAACACTGTCCAGACAAAAGTCTTGCATATCAAGATTGGCACAGACTCTTTTTAAATCTATCCAACTTTATGAGTTCATGCACATGCAAATCAAAACTGTTTCTAGTCTTCCTAATGTACAGTTTAGACATCCCTTAAACCAAAATAATAATGCATTTTTGAGAAGTAATGACGGCATTTAAATGTTGATATCTTTGGTAGGGCTTCCTAAAAAGGCTGAGATACTTCCTCGATCTGAGATTCTAAATCTGTGATGTTGTCTTTTCTTTTTTTGTGTGTGCATAGTTCACTCACAGATAAACATATATTATGCATGCTTGTAATGTATGTAAACTCTGATGTGTGCACATGCGCACGCACACGCACACACACACACAACACACCACACACAACACACACTGAGATTCCATGTCTTGTTAAGGTTCAAGGTATATACGCAAAATCTCTTAGGTTGGTAGATTTTCAGTTTTGTAGAAAAAATTAGGTTGACTCAAAGAAAGTCTTCCTTTTTCTAATACAACTTATGATCTGTGACAATTAGGAACAGATCAGGGAATATGGTTGTGATCTGTGTAGTCATTGTCCGTGATTTGATAAAAATATAATCCTTTTTCACTGCTTTACTCATAATTCATGTATCTTATTTCTCACTGAACTGTATTTTCTCTTTGATAATGCCTTTTTCACTGCATTTTACTGATATACATTTTATGAACTCAGTCCTGAATGTAAAAGCATATATATATTATATCTTGGGTACCTGAGGTATTATTTCTAACATTTTCACTGAATATTTGTACAGTTTTAAAATGTACAGTTTCCTTTCGAGTTAATAGACTTATACCATTATTCATGCATTTTTGTACGTCACTAGTACCCTACCTTTCTCTTCAGTTTTTTATATTTTTTTTACCTTTCTCTTCAGTTTACAGTTTAAATATTTCTTCAGCCAGAGGGCTTCTACAGCCGACTTCTTTTTCTGTTAGATGTGCATCGCATTGTGAGTTTTTGCACTGTGTCCTGCATGTTACAGTGTCTGACATACTGAGGGAGGACAGAGGAGGGGAGAATTTACAACTGGCTTGCCAATTTTGGGTTCAGAGCATTTTAAATGTGAACTTGCTAACCCTGGAACAAACCTTTGCCTAAGAATGGCAAAAAGTTTACATGTATACAAACAATGATTCTGTCTGTGCAAGGTCATTGGTTTGATCAGTTGTATTTTTGATAAATTGCATCAGTTTTGTTTTTTAGGCCAGCACTCACTGTGATTTTACTGCCATTTCCCCCCCCCCCCCTCGTTTCTCAGCAAGAGCTCTGTGTTTCATCAATGGTGAGATTTTGTTTTATGGGGCTTTTTGCCCACCATTAAGGTTGCCGCATTCCGACTTCAGGAATATCTTTAACTTTATTGGGTGTGGGGGCTGGAGCGAGGGGCAAAGGTTTTCTTTTCCAACAGATTACTGGTGCTTACAGTGTCATGAAGATTCTTCAGCTTACTATCCATCAATCCAGTATCAAATCTTAGAAACAACAGCAAAACAAAAACAAACAAACCCTGACCCAACCCCCCTGTTTGCATTAATTAACATCACATTTAAAACTGGATCCTTTTTTTTTTTTAATCGCATGTTTATCACAGCATCAGCACACTCCAATAGTAGACTTGCATGTTTCTTTTCCTTGACAGTCAGCATTTTTCTCATCACCACTGACTTCATTCAACAGACAATCGATGAGTTAATTTATTACTGCACAACTTTATAACATGACATTTGTTTACTTTGCAATATCGTGTGTGGACAGGTGTCAGGAGAACAATCTGTCAAATGGGGGGGGGGGGGGGGGGGAATCTGACATTCAGAATTTGTCTTCTTCATTGACTTTGTCCAACAAACAATGAGTAAATTATTTGTTACTGCACGACATTATAACATGACATGTTAATTTGGCAATATTGTGTGTGAACATGTGTTAAAATGTCAAGTGAAAAGACGGAAAATAAATATGTTCACAATCATCTGTGTGGTGTATTGTATGGCTTGTCTGCTATCCTGGGTGGTAATTGCTAGATTCTTTACCGTCTGCATCATGTTGCACCAACAGCACACCTTCTCTGATTGCTTTGAACTTCTGTACCTTGTTTCTGCTGGAAAATAGTGATAGGGTATAATAGTGATGGATACCCCTTTCAAAAAAAAAGTGTGTGCATTGTTGTATATCTGAGTGATCCATACATATGCTTGCATATCTTCCATCCTTTTTTTGGATTTGCTGAATGTTTTGTGTGATAATCTGGGCATGATAAGTCAAGCAGAAGGGTAACATCTTCAGCTTAATCATGTCTTATTTGCTATAAGAAACTAAACTGTTCAGACTGTGTCCATGAACAGTGTGTTATGCAGGTCCTTTTTTGGGGTCCCAGCTTTGAAAAAAGTTAAATGATTGGTGATGGGGGAGGGGTAGATTAGCCGGTGGTTAGCATTGCACCCCTGATCTCATGTGATGCCCCAAGTTTGAGCCACCACAGAGGAGCCCGTGGTGATTTCCCCTGGAGTTCACATCGGTACAGGCTCCACTCCCCTGAAAATCCTTAGGATGAAATTAATAAACCAAGGTCCTCCAGTCTGCAAACACATGCAGAACATCTTACACATACATCAAAACTGGTTCTCTCTTTCGGAAGAGGCCATTGCTAGCTGGTAGGAGTGGATGACAAAATTATAATAAAAAAAAAAAACATGTACACTAGTGTCATGTTGAGCCTAGTGTCATGTTGAGCCATCAACCTTCAAGACACTGATCATCTGACGCATCAAAACAACACTCACCCAAAGCCTGTATGTATGATACAAGTCAAACTTTATTTTCTTTAGATGTGATGCATGGATAAGAAAACTGCTTTCTTGATATTAACACACTACTTGCTTTTCATTTGATAGCCTTATAACTCTTGACATCATCAATGACCATACACATCCACATTTCAACACGCCACATTTTCTCCATCAAGACCTAAAACAACAAAAAATTAAATCACATCCACCCCACACACACACATACTTACTACTTACAAAACAAATTTCAAAGGATTACGGTTGATGGCCTATTTTGCCGTATCGTGCCCAAAAGCACTGGCATTATACTGGAAGTGTTGGTTTTTTAAAAGTTACATGTCTGGATTTTGGTCTTTAAAATACAGTAACTCCAAATAAATGTTGAGTAATGCAACACACCCCTGACAGTCTCAGGGCCTGGCAGCTGAGAGATCTTAGAGATGATGGAATAGGACCAAGTCCAACCAGGCTCACTTCTTGCCCCGCTGTTGAGGATGTTACGACAGTGGGACCACACGAAGCTTTCTCCCCTTTACAATATAGGCATAACATACATACATACATACATACATACATACTACATACATACATACATACATACATACATACATACATATATATATATATATATATATATATATACACACACACACACACATATATATATATATACATATACATACACACACACACACATACATATCAGCCAGCTGCTTCTTTTTCTCTGCACATTCAGTTCTATTCTGTCTAGCTGATGCCAGCGTACATTATAAAACAAAGCACATGGCAAGCAGTTTCAAATTCAAACTGATCTCATATCTTCAAACTTCTGTATGCTCGCAAAACCGCTCTAGTTTTGATTTTAGTTTCTCTCCACACAGTTCTGAGAACTGCGTCATTTTTGTTCGTTTCTCTGGTGTTGGGGGAGCTATGCAACAGTCACTGGCAGATCAAGCAGAGGCTGTAACTCCTAGACATGACAGACAACTGTCATCAATATGATGCCCAGTGCATTGTCATGAGGAGTGCAGAGGATGTTCACTCCATGCTGAATACTGCTAAGGAGACACGGCAGCACTGCAAGGTCTTCTAGTCAATGACTTCCCACTGACCTCAAATTTTGAACTCTCTGTATATCTGCCAGAGACAGACATGCAACAAAATATGCCAGGCATGTTAAGGGGTAGGCATGGGTCTAAAAGTAACCAAAAGATCTTTTCTTTTCTTCTTTTTTTTTTTAAGTATAAAAAAAATTGCTAAAATCCAAATATGGAGACTTCCATTTGTAAATCTAAAGACTCTTGGTTGTAGAACATATCTGTAAAAACAGTTTTTTTTGTACTAGCTATAGATAAAAAGGCTTACAAGTTTGAAACATTTTGCTTTGGCAGTCATATTGGACTGTTTCCATGGCAACAGTGTATAAAATTGAGTAATGTATGAATCTTTAAAGTTTTACAAGTGATGCCCTTTCAATAAATGGTATAACTTCAAACATGAGCTTGTTAACATTATTCATCAGCTCTCACTTCCATCTCCTACCTTAAGTGCCATAAAGGACTTTTTCCATGGGAACCTAAAAAAAAAAAAAAAGGGAAAAGTTAAAAAAAAATCCCCCCAAAACCTCTGCATGTCCCATATTAGACAGCTACAAAATTACGTGTTCAAGATACGACAAATGTCCGGTTTACTAAGCTATGAAAGGGAAATAAATCTGCTACATGAAATGCTAGCTTGATGGACTGCAAGTTTTCAGTCCTCTTATCCGACTTGGACAAGTGTAGTGACGGCTTGCTAATGCCTTTCTTCAATATTCTTGTCTCAAGTGTTCTATACATTTGCCTCAAGTGTTGTCAGTGTTGCTTTATGAGGACTGGACAAAAAGTGCTGAATGTCTCAGATTTACATCTCTTCATTATGAACAACAGAAGATCGACGATGAGCCCTACGCAGGAATATTTTGCGCTAGTACATGTGTATTCTTTATCAGTTGTCTTTGAAAGCAACTGGCGCCATGTCCCAAACCAAATGTAAAACTGATTAGAAAACTTTCCTATTCATTTGCATACACCCATGAAATTCACCTCTTTGTGCACTCACATTCATACCCACACACACACACACATACATTCCTCTAGGACAACGCACATCATACATGTTCAATTTCAATCAACGCTAAACTTCATAAAAACCAATGTACATTCTTGCTGAAATATACCCAAAATGACAAGTGATTTTCCTCTGATGAGCCACACTTAAAAAAAAAAAAAAGAGAGAGAGACATCACCACACGATATTCCAGTCCAATGTAGTGTCAATAAAAACTTCTGTAATACTTATATGTTCCTGCTGCACAGACTGTCAGCAGTGGTCACAAAGCTACACTTCTGATCTGACCGTACACTTGTCCATCCTGACCCCACATCGCCGCCATTCACCCTTTTTGCCAACACCTACACAAAAAGAGGAAGCACCGTTCTCCTGTCGGATCGGCGCTGATTCACAAAACGCTACTTGTATGGAACCTGATAGAATCACACATCCAACACATACTGCACTCTCTAGTTTGCTTTTTGTTTTGTTTTTTGTACATACCACACCATTCTCCACAGTGAACATATAGCAGCTTACAAAACATGTTCTGTACAACGATCGATTTGACAAAAAGTTGGAACAAAAAAAATGTTGGGAATCTGACACCCACCCACCTTGCAGCCTGGTACAAGTGATTATTTAGCTGTCAGACTGTCAAAAACAACTTGAGATAAATAACTACAACCCATCAAAAATAAAGGTCCCTATCTCTTCACACAAGGACAACTCTCTCTCTGGATAACAATCAAGGGTAGTAACTGAATGACCTAGGTCTGTGGACACTCTGCTGTTGAAATCACACCCCGTCCTTTCTTCTCACTTGTTACAAAGGCAAGGAAATGAAGTTCAGGGGCCAGCAATGCCACGCACATGCAATGCTGTCTGCCACAGTTCATCAGGTACAGAAAAAAGTCAACACACTCTTTACCAACTGAACTCAACCTCATTCAACAAGTCGCAAAGTCACAAATTCAAATATTAACCACCAAAAAAAAAAAAAAAAAAATCTTAACACAAAAAAAAAACTGATACACATTCCAGAGTTGGGAAAGCAACAAAAACAAAACAAACAAATAAAAATGTCCAAAATAATGAAGAAAATGATGAGGGACCAAAGCATAAGCAGACGGACTGTGGGCAGGCAGTCAGGCCCAATCCAGTTGTTGATTGCCTTAGGTTCTACAGCGGACATCAACATTCACTCCGGTACAAGTACCTGCATAGGCGATGCCTGAAAGCTGACCGGTTTCTCTATGTTCCCAGTATCTTTAATCCCATAACCAACTGTGTGACAAATAGAATAATAAAATATACGCATAAATAAATAAATTAAGGAACAAGCCAAACTATAAAAAGAAGGCTGGGTGATAAAAACTCTGTTATGCAAAAGAAAGGACCCACGAGTTTTCCTAGCATACTGCCCTGCTCCTTCTGTGTGAAGTGTCCCACTGGGGGCAATACACACACACACACACAGAGGCACATACCTCATATACTGCCCTGCTTGTTCTGTGTGAAGTGTCCCACTGGGGGGGCAATACACACACACACACACAAGAGGCACATACCTTATATACTGCCCTGCTTGTTCTGTGTGAAGGACCCCCTGGGGGCAATACACACACACACACACAGAGGCACATACCTCCATACCTTCCACTTCAATTCTGCCATACGCCATCGCTCCAGCAGGCAGGGAGGGCTCATGTCTTCTTCCATACTCAGAAAGGAAATCTCAATGAAACAATGACTGTCTAAAGCATGGTAATTTGATACAGACAGGACTACCAACAACAACAACAACAACAGAGGCGTAAATGAGCCTTTCCTAATGAAGAACTTAACTCCTTTAGCTAGTCTTTACTGATGTCTATGTTCGCCTTATTGAAAACCTTCCAGCAACAGACTGGACGGCACTTGCCGCTAAAAGATGACAGGTTTCCTTCCTTCCTGATAGACAGACAGACAGACAGACAAGACAAGGGTAGTAGACAACACACTGTGACACCACAGAGGGCAGTAGTAGAAAGTGGTAATGGATAACCGAAGTCGAGGGAGGGGGAGGGGGAGGGGGAGGAGGGGGGGGGCAGGCGGTGGATGGACAGAAGTGACCCAGGCAGGCAGGAGGAGAGAGGGTGAGGCCCCGCGGAGGCGAGAGGAGAGGAGCGCTCACGCCACGTAGTGGTAGTTGTTGGGGTTGTCTTTGTCCCGCTCCATGTACTCGCGGTCGATCAGCGACTCTATCCTCTTCTTCAGGTCTGTGGGCTGAAACACACACACACACACACACACAGTAACAGATTATTACACTTTCTGTTGTGACACAATTACAGGGAGGGACTCTATCCTCTTCTTCAGGTCTGTGGGCTGATGAAACACACACACACAGTAACAGGTTATTACACAATTACAGGGAGGGACTCTATCCTCTTCTTCAGGTCTGTGGGCTGATGAAACACACACACAGTAACAGGTTATTACAAATTCCATGTATTATTATTATTACACTTTGTGTCATGACACAATTACAGGGAGGGACTCTATCCTCTTATTCAGGTCTGTGGGCTGAAAAACACACACACACACAGTAACAGGTTATTACAAATTCCATGTATTATCATTATTATTATTATTACACTTTGTGTCATGACACAATTACAGGGAGGGACTCTATCCTCTTCTTCAGGTCTGTGGGCTGAAACACACACAGACACCTCCACAGATTATTACACTTTCTATCATTACACAACTACAGGGAGGGACAGAGGAGAGAGAGAGTGAACAGGATTTTGGAACTGTTCCATACACAGACCTGTGCACCCCCTTACTACTGATTTCAGTATTTTCATGGCAATTTTCAGTATTTTTTCAATGCGTTTCAGTATTTTTTTCGCGTTATTCGTGACACACTTTTTCAACATGAAGCATAAACGTCTTTTTTTTAATTGGGTTTTTGTATCTGTATTTGTTTGCTCATCCCCCTTCCAATTTCTCTCCATTGTACAAAAGCTCATAAGCTTTTTCTTTTATCAACTAGCAAATCTGGACAGGTCTGATGACTTCATAAGTGATGTAAAACAGAGAGTGTAGAATTGGGAGGGGAAAAAAAAGAGGAAATTAAGCCGGGGTCCAGGGGCCGCTTAGGCCCCGGTGGGGTGCAGGGGCAAAGCCCTGCTGGGGGGCACAGGGGGGCGAAGCCCCCCGGCCGAAAACGATTTTTCGCATTTTAAAGGCAGTTTGGAGGCCTCTCCAGGCACCATTTTGTGCAATGTGGAGGCATGTGTGTGTGTGTGTGTGTGTGTGTGTGTGTGTGTGTGTGTGTGTGTGTGAGAGAGAGAGAGAGAGAGAGAGAGAGAGAGAGAGAGAGAGAGAGAGAGAGAGAGAGAGAGAGAGAGAGAGAGAGAGAGAGAGAGAGAGAGAGAGAGAGAGACTCAGACCTTCCATAAAGAACCACCAGAGTATGTCAAACTTGCTTTAAAAAGATCTATTCTGGGTAGCGGTAATATAAGTTTGTGTGTACCACTGTGATGGTTAATGGAAAACGTGGAGAGAGAGAGAGAGAGAGAGAGAGAGAGAGAGAGAGAGAGAGAGAGAGAGAGAGAGAGAGAGAGAGAGAGAGAGAGAAATACACTCTCTGGTGAAGATTTAAGAAGATCCTATGCCTTTCTCATTTTATTTTTAATCTGATTTCGGAGTGGACTCACCATGACAGTTTGCATGGCCAGAAAACAAGTGCTGTGTATGTGTGTGCTCTGCTGCTGTCCAGTACAGCACCAGAGCGGAAGCCCTGTTCAGTACGATATAACTTCAGAGCGAGTCTTGATGTAACTTCAGAACAAGTCACTTTGCCGTTTTAACGATCAACTGATTTTTCGAAGATGCGAGAAATTTTACTGTTCCATGATTTTCCAAGAAATCAGCGCTTCTATAAATGAAGAGCCGTGGTTTGCTATGTTCCGACCGCATTCCAATTTTCGACACCACTTGCGAATGAAAGTTCAACTTTCACTAGCGAGTAGCCTGATGCGAGAGATGTAGCGCAGGTTTCAAACCTTACTCGGCAAAACGAACAGCCAATTTTGCTGCCTATGCATCTATATCCGCAACTGTACCTCTTTTAGCCCCATCCTGGCCTGTTAGCGTCATTTTGCATTCACTCCGCGTCTTTCTTTGCTTATAAGTGTATCAGTTTGGTCTGTTTCTCCGCGAGTTTACACCGCTTTCCGCCATTTTGTTTTGAAGATACTGTTGTGCGCATGCGTCATCAGGGGAGATAAGTAACTGAACGATAGGGCCTAGCAGACGATGTAACGCGAGATGATCGGCATCGCTTAACGATAGAAGACCACGTTTTCGATTTCCGGATTTTTCGTTGACAAAAATCGGATTTTGATTTATAAAATCGTATTTCCGTATTTTCCAACTTTTTCCGGAACAAATACGGAAAAATACGGAAGGTGCACAGGTCTGCATACACTTTCTTCGCTGACTGTATAAGACTTTTTTTTTTCTTTTCGTTCCTCGGCTAGAGCTCCAAGGTTCACCAATGGTGAGATTTTGTGTATGTGACTGTTTTTCTTCCCCCCCCCCCCCCCTCCCATTACGGTAGCCACATTCTGATTTCCAGGAAAGACAAATTTTTTTTATTTTCTAAATGATGGAACACTTTATAGTTAATCATGTTATCTATAAACTCCACAACAATTATGCGTAAAATTTGGGAGTGGGGGGGATTGGTTTGTTTTAATTGGTTACTTCAATCCTGCTGTTCTCAAACAAAATCATACTGCCATGCATGATATTCCCCCCCCACCCCGATACATATCCCAGCCAAAAAAATCCACCACCCCAGCCAGCCAAAACCTGCACAGTACTGTCTGTACCTTGACAGGGAACTTCAGCTGGTTGTAGAGTTCCGAGATGAGGAGGTTGTGGGTGAGGGATTTCCGCATCTTCATGATGCGGACGATGGCGGCATCCACCTGGTACTGGCGGTCATGGAACACTCGCTCCGTGGTGGACGTGTTCTCCTCTTGCTGCAATCAACCACCAACCACACACTTCACGTCAAAAAAAAGAAAAGGACAAAAAAGGGTTCGGTTGGTGGCATCATCATCATCATCACTGGTCAGTTCACAGCTGATGCACTTGGGCTTGTGAACAGAAACCAGACTTGCCAACAGACTGAACTCTCCCACTTCGCTGAACATCCATAAATTTCGTCATGTAATTTTCCCAGGGTTAACTAAACATCCTTGTGGAATTTTGAAAACAAAAAATGTCATCCTATTATCAAACCAGTCCCTGTTTGAACCCAATCCCCCCCCCCCCCCCCTTCCCCTATGTAGTTGACGCTGAGTGGTGGTAGAGGTTCTAGTCTTTTAGCTGAGAGGATAAACTGAGGTTCTGTGTGCGACACACTTTTAGTGCATGTGAAAGAACCCCCAGTGAAAAGAGAAATTGTCCTTGGCAAAGTCTGTTTTTAAAAAATCCTCTCTCAAAGGGAAACAACATAAGCAGACAGAAAAAAAAAAAGAGAAAAAAAGAGTGGTACTGCCCTTGTGGAGGCCCACTCTCCCTGGGGAGAGTGGGCTGAACTTCACCTAGAGAAATCTGCCACCACTGGCAGTTGTAAACAATACAATTCAGTCTAATGCAAAATCACAAAACAACTATCACAAACAGTCTGGTGCAAAAATCACAAATTCATCACAAACACTCAACACCACCAAACACCACTAAGCAGTTGCAAGTTTCCCAAATCATCACTGATGCCTAAATCACGGAAGGCCTCACTGACACCATGGATGGAACAAACAACTCAAAACAGACCCCCACTCACCGTCTCCTTCATCTGGATCTGGTTGATTTTGATGCGGTACAACTTGTGCTTGAAGTCGTCATTGAACTGGAACTTGTCCCCATTCTCCACATCTTTGCCCTGTGGCAACACACAACACACACGTACACAGCCTGGCTCACTCACTCACTCACTGCTGGGCACACAGACACATGGGACTTTTCTCCTGGAGTTAACATCAGTGCTGACTCTGCTCTCCCCGAAAGTCCTTTGGATGAGACTATAAACCGAGGCTCTGTGTGCGAACGCACGCAGAACATCTTGCACACATGTTAAATCCTGTTCCGCTTTTCGGAAGAGTAGGCCATCGTGTGCCGGTGGGAACAGATGACAAGATTTACAAAACTGTGTACACAAGGGGATTGGATGTAAAAAAGCACACGAGTGCTTACCAGGGTTCCCACACATCAGACCATTCTCAATATAAGGACCTTATAAGGACCTTATAAGGACCATTTTGTCTCCTATAAGGACCGTAACCATCGACAAATTTTGCCAACTATAAGCAATCAGCCAATGTGTCTACTAAAAGAGAGACACTGCAAAACATAAGACATAACATAGAAGCATAGAATGGACACAACACAAGACATAACATAAAAGTGTAGAATGGACACAATACAAGACATAACATCTATAGGAGTGCAGAATGGAGGGCAGGATCGGAGGCAAAGACTTACCACAATCTGTATGACATGATGGTTGAAGATGTCAGACTAATTCATCATATGAAATCCACAAGAAAAATATCCACTAAGCACTTATTTGGAAGAAGGTCCATCCTGAACAAAAGTCTGACCCATTTCATACACAATCCACCAAATATCCACCAAACTCTTATTTAGAAGAAGTTCCATTCTGAACAAAAGTCTGGCTAATTTCATACACAATCCACCAAATTATAACACACTGCACACATATATTCCTTCCTGCTGATTTCCTTATCAACTTCAGCTTTGAAAACTATTCTACACTAATTCATCTTTTTGATATAAGCCAAATTAACACTTGCAAACTAAAATATATACATATTGGTCTTTCTATTGAATTTGTGACAGAGATAAGGGTGCTATGGAAGGGCCTTCAGTTCTTCTTGAAGTTTGGCTAGTTCCTTGTCAAGACGAGAGACCTCATCTTTCTTGTCCTTGGAAGCTAGGCGCAGTTGACAAGAGCGGTCAATCAAAGTGAAGCTGCGCTGCTGCTGCCCTTCAAATGCCAGCCTGTCAGCTTCCTCAACAAGCTGCACTGCAATGTCCTGTGTTGTTTTCCTTTTCTTTTTTAGTGCCTCAATTTCTTCTGTCTTCTTTCTCTTTTTTTCCAGACGCTCTTGGTTGGTCTTCAGCTTGCTTTGTTCATCAAGGAAACGCCTGTACTCTTGCTGGGCATGACCAGCATCAACCAGCAGCCTCTTTGTAATGTTGACCTTCAAGATTCCACCACAACTGTGTATGTGGTCAAGCACAGTTCTCCTGGCTTTCAGAGCTTTCTGGCTCAGATTGTCAGTCATCATTTCCTTGTTGTAGGAAAACCCACGCTCCACTGTCGACTGTCCATGGGACAGAACAAGGAGCTTCTGGATGACATTCCACAGCTTGGCATACTTGCTCTCCGTTGCAAGGTGACCATAAAACCAAGCATCCAGCCTCTGTGTGGAGGGGTCAAAACTGGCAGCATCAGACGCAATGTCGTCGAGGAAGTCAGCAAACTCTTTGCACACTGTGTCAGCAGTTTCATGGTCTAGTCTCTTGACACCACACATTGCGTGGAGTAGATTCTGCATTTGTTCTTTGCAGGCTGCTCTGTTTTTCATAGTCTCTGGGTTGAGGCAGGAAATCTGTCGAATGACTGCATACTTCAGAGGACACTTGTCTTGTAGTTTGCTGACTGTTGCTTTCAAGAACTTTCTGCAGCTCTGCTGAAACTCAGTGACAGCTCTGTCACTTGCAGGATTCTTTTTTGACATTTTTGCTTTTTGAAGCAGGGATCTCGCCTGGAAGCCTATGTCGATTTCTCCTAAACTGCAGTAGTTATCAGAATTGGACACATCAACTGCAGCAAGTTTTTCAGCACTGTCACAATCATTTAGAACATCTTGACGGAGAAAACGTCGCATGAGGTTTCTCATCATTCTCTGCAAGTCAGAGCTGAGGTAGGGAATGAGGGGCTCATCTTTTTGGTACTTGGTCAGGAAGGGCTCCATTTCCCTTGCAACTGCAGCAAAGAAAGCCAGCTGAGCAGAGGTAAGGGGCGCACTGACACCTAACTTGACTGTCTCAAAACTCTTGTTCTTTGGTAGGGGGATTTTCTTTTCTTCTGCTGTTTTCACATAGAGATCCAGGGCAGGCAGAAGCTCAATTATCTTGGTAGCTACAGACGCATTTTCCAACCATCTGTGAGAGCAGAACTTTGGAGGTAGAGATGTGGCATTGCTAACCCTCATGAAGTCCTCTCGTCTAGCTGGGCTGTCCTTGAAAAGGTAGTAGCATGCTGACAGGAAGGAATCCACTTGCCATGAAGAAGCATTGCAGCCTGCTCGGAAAGAATTGTGGACTGTGTGAAGGCCACAACTGCCTGTGTGCAGTAGGCCAACTTTTAGGTCCTCCTTCATACTGCTGTGAATTCGGTTGTACACACTCCAGTTCACTGCAGGGCCATCCATCCCCAGCTGAATCATGTCTTCCTTGGGCAAGGAGAACTCGGACTGCACACTCAAAATTTTGTCAAACAGGTCAATTGCACAGGCATGTCCCAAGAAATCTGAGGTCAAATATCTCGTCTGGACAGCATCTCCATCCCAAAACCTGACATGAAAATCCATTTGCTTCAATTTGTTTTTCTGGTTCATGGACTCATCAAAAAGAAGCGCATATCCTGAAGAAGAAGCCCTCACTCTCTCTTTCAGCTGGTTCAGGAAATGAGGTGCAAGTCCAAAGGTGGTCAGGTACCTACACTTT
>CM060335.1:48540345-48581806 GCA_030674155.1 Stramonita haemastoma
AACAGACAGACACACTGATAGAGTCAGAGAGAGAACGAGATAGGATGCACCTACCGCAGAGGTATATGAAACAGCTACAATGCATGAACACGGCGGACAAAACTTGTATCAACAATACGAATCTGTGCGCATACAATACACACTTACCCCAGCACAGCGTAGAGAGAATGGACAAAATTAATGTTAAGTAACGAAAGGGAAGATGGGACCACAGCTTGTAGGCTGTTGTTTTGCGATCTGAACTAAAAACAAAACAAAACAAAAAAACACACCAAAAGCTTACACAAACAAAATAAAAGAGCCTTGGAGAATGATGAAACATTTGACACATGCATAAATCCTCAAACAGCTACTGTGCAGACTGTCATCTGACAAAAATAAAGAATAAAACGAGGAAGAAGAATAACAATGAAAAGTTGTGAGAACACGCTTGCTTTACCTTGGGCACTTTCTGCAACACTCTGGCCTTGCCACAGGCCAGTGACTGCAGTGTTCTCTTCAGTTCACTCTCCTCTGAAAAATCACCACACATACACACACACACGCATGAATGCACGCACACACACACACATGCGTGGGCACACACACACGCGCACACACACACCACACACACACGCACGAACACACACACATGTGCACACACACATGCGCACACATAACCACACACACCATGTTTTGATTTTTTTCTTTTCTTTTCTTTAGATAGATGGCTTGATGGAAAAAAGCAGATCGCTGCTTACTCAATGTACCATCTGGAAATAAAAATTTGATTGATTGATTGATTGATTGAAATACACATAAATCCCCACTTCATGCCAGATCTATCTCCCTCACACCTGTCCCGTCTGATCTCTGACAGCATTTACAGAGAATGTTTCCTCACCTGCCCAGGTGTGAAAAAAAGCCATTTTTATCAACACCTGATGTCTTGTGACCTATGGCAAAACTGTTCAACCTCCAGTTCTTTGTAGAAGAGGAGCAAGTTAAGGATAAGTGCAAGCATGCTGACTGAAACAAGATTCCAACGCTTTAACAAGGATGCAGATATACAAAAAAAAGGGGAATATTCCTTTCATCTGTCAATGTCTCTGAAACGTGCACTGTTCCAACACATTATTTAAATTTCAAGATTCAGATGATAATTATCTGACACGCTCTTTTCCTTCTTTGGCTATCTACACGCAGACAAAAAATATGATGGAAATCAATACAATCATACATGCTCTTCTCAGACAAACACCGACCAATAACAGCAACTGTTGGTTAGATAAAACCATAACACTGCAGTAGCATAGTGACCTTGTACAAGCTTCACAGCACCCATGTCCCACAGGTCCTGGCTTACCTATTCCAGTCGCAGCTTTGATGTCTTGGTAGCTGAACTCGTCGTTATCGTTAAACAGCAACAGACACAGGGTTTGGAACAGGGACACCTGCAGCTCTTTCCGCACCTGCATTGACACACAGGCAACAACACCTGTCGTTATCAGATACATAAAAGGCCAAGCCATTTGCCTGCTGCTATTACACCATCCATACACACCTCACACTCAACTTCTGCATCGAACAATCACTGCTACAGTTGGTCATAAAAAAAAAATACCCCCATACCAACCACCCAAACAAAACACAAAGAACCTCAACAATAAAAATAGCAGCTGCCTGGCAAAGCGGTTAGTGTGTTGTGTTCCTGGTTACAAGGCAGGGGGTTCAAATCCCAATAGTCATTGTTGTTTTTTTCAGATTCTGGCCAGCTCCTGCCCAGAGTGAGTTTAGTGTGGGCTGATTGGGAAGAGTGGGACCACACACTTGCGTTTCACCCACTTTACAGATGCAACACTGAGTGTTGCTGCTTGAATTCATTGACCTATTAGCTGGTGTCTGTCTCTCTCCAGCCCTGTTGATGCCAGAATATATGATGATAGAAAGCGTTGATCACAGCCCTGTCAATTGATCTCAAAGCAGGTTCACTTCCTGAGCATTATTATTACATAATCCTCATCATCACTGGTTATCGTGCAATAATTAATTGTTATTAATTGTCATCGATTGTTTGTGTGTTGTATAAGTCAAATGCAAGCGCTTTGATTTATTTTTGCAAGGTATAGCGCTATATAAATTCCATCTATCATCATCATCATCGTGCAATAAAAGAAAATGGCTGGATACAGTGGCCTTCATTGTTTTGGTCCATAGTGACCTCACTTTCCATTTCCTATACACTTCAGTGCCTGTAGTGACTTTGTGTCAAAGCCTTTAGGGTTAGAGGTTCATGGGAAAAGGTGGGGGGGGGGGGGGGGTTGTGATGATTACTACCCTGGGTGGACATCTCACTCACTCTGGCTCTGTGACTAAGCTATTACTGTGATCAGTAGGAGGTGAGCAGGTGGTGTCCTGCATACATCAGCAAAGAACGTACGTCACTGAACACCACTAAAATGACCTCACTCAGCAACAGTGCAGGACACCTCTGGTTGGTGGCCCTACAGCAGGCAGTCTTACACTGACAAGACTCGCGATAGACATGTTGCCATGAGGGCATTACTGAAGCACAAATACTGAAATGAGCAGGCATGGGCAGAGCAGGACTGGCATATCACAGTAAATAAAAGATGAAGCAGCTAAAAAACCAAAAGCAAAAACAAACCCAACCCAAAAACCCTACCCCCCCCCCCCCCCCCAAAAAAAAAAAAAACACCCAAAAAGCAAGAGAAAAAAGCAGGAGGCCAGTTTTTACAGCAGACAGAAAGACAGTTACCCCATAAGCGTTGAACTCTGCCTTGAGGACACAGTGCCCCAGGGTGGGCTGCCACTGCAACTTGCGCCCGCTGTGTTTGCCCAGGTAAAACTTCTTGAACACCTCCTGCAGGTGCACCATCTGACACACCACACACATTGCCAACATCAAGACTACCTGGCCGCATTTAGAAACTTTTTTTCTTTTTTTTAAATTCTAAATTCGTGATAAGACTCTTAAAACAATTTGAACATTTGAGATGAGTGCACTAAAAATCAATCAGATCAAATGGTTGCATGGAAAGGAACATACCTACACACACTTTTGAGGAAAAAAATACACACACACTTTTTGAGAAAAAAAATACACACACACACACTCACTCTCTCTTTCTCTCTCTCCCACACACACACACACACACACACACACACACACACACACACACACACACACACACACACAAATTCTGACTAAAACATTCACAACCAATACAAAGGTGACTATCTGGTCCAACCAACCAGCCACCCAGAGAGAAAAATCGCCCCCCCCCCCCTTCCCCCCAAGCAGCAACATACCTCAGTGGGCAGGAGGACCTCACAGGGGGTGTAGGTGGGCCAGTATCCCATGGTGAGGATGTTGACGGTGAGGTCGATGGCCCCTGGAGAGTCCAGGTACTGCTGGTGCTGCTTGAAGGCCAGCACAATGTCCTTGGACAGCTCCATGTCCTTGAACATCCCCTCCAGCTTGCTGGTAAACCCACCCCCACACTCTGCAACCAGCCAAGGGTTGTTTTACAGGGTGATTCTGATGATGCTCCCTGCTTTATGCGTTTTTTTTTCCTAGTTCTATGCTTGTGCCCACCCACCCCCACCCCACAGGTTGATTCTGATGATGCTTCCCTGCATGCTGTAAGCTTTTTTCTTAGCCTTTTTTTCTTTCTTTTTTTTTTTAGCATTTTTTCCCTAGTTCTATGTTTGTGCCCCCCCCCCCCCTCTCCCCTCCACTCTGCAAGCCAAGGGTTTACAGGTTGATTCCTATGATGCTTCCCTACTCTAAGCATTCACTTTTTTCCTAGCTCTATGCTTGTGCCCCCCCCCCCCCCCCCCCCCCCCCACCACCCCCCCCCCCAAATTATTTTTTAAAACCTTCCTCCAATTTCTCAGTGTTGATTCTAGGATTTCAAAAAAGGGGGCCCAAGGGCCCCCTGAATTAAGAAAAAGGGGGCATTTGCCCCCTCCCCCCTTTTCTCTTCATAAAAAAGGGAACAAGTAATAAGTAGTATATTTTGCTCATAATACCGTTAGTACTCTGATTTCTGCTATTTTTCAAGAATGAGAAACAAAACAAACAAGATGGTATATAGGCAGACAGGATTTAATATACACCTTATGTATTGCAGCTGGTCTGTAAAATGATTTTCTTACACAGGAAAGAGAGAGTTTGGGGGGAGGGGGGGGGAGAAAGTGGGGGGGGGGGGGGGGGGAAGATTGTGGTACATTCAGATGTGGAGGGATACATACTACATAGATACAGGAGGAGATGCATTGTTTGTATATGAGAGAGAGATACAGAGACAGAGAGAGAGAGAGGAGGGAGATGGGAAGGAGAAAGAGAGAGGGGGGGGGGGAGGGAAGGAAGGAGAGAGAGAGTCAAAGTCAAATTTGTATTTCCACATTTTGAGTTGGAGAGAGAGCTAGATCTATATGAAAAAAGAGGCAAGAGCTAAAATCAGTCTTACCCCCCCCCCCCCCCCCCTTCCTTACCATATGAGAGAGAGAGAGAGAGAGAGAGAGAGAGAGAGAGAGAGAGAGAGAGAGAGAGAGAGAGAGAGAGAGAGAGAGAGAGAGAGAGAGAGAGAGAGAGAGAGAGAGAGAGAGAGGAAGGGATGTCAAAAGTCCATCTTGTATTTCCATTCAGAGTTGGAGGGAGAACTACTAGATTTAGATCTAGATGAGAAAAGGGGTTAAAGCCAATGTCTAAGTCTTATCTTTTCCTCCCATATGGCAGACACTTTTTTTGACACTTGACAATTTTAATTGTGAAAGGCCGTGGCCCGATACAATGGGGATTCGTCACGTATCACATACATCACATCACATACATCACATCATAAGGTAAGGAATGATAATCAATCACATGTGGATTCTGCCATAGACATAGAATATTTAGGAACAAAATACAGAAAATCATAACACACACACACACACACACACATAAATGTGTACGAGGCATACAGCTATTGATCACGTGCATGCACGTGTACAATTATAGACACTGCGCAAAAAAAATCAAAAACAAAAACCCCAAGAAACTTAAGCAGTGTATTATGTTTCATGTACTTTCTCTAGTTTTAAATGCTAGGTACAAAAACTTTGCTACCGCTTTTATCACGTTAGTGTCCTTATGTTGCATGATAAAGGCAAAGTGCTCCTCTAGGCTTCTGTTTTCTGTGTTCTTAGGAAGGATCTGTTCCCTTAGGTTTGAATAGAAAGGGCAAATCAACAGAATATGTATCTCTGTTTCATCACCCGAATTACACTTTGGGCACTGGATATTTTCGGTCACATACCTGTGTCTGTGGCACAACAAATCAGAAATACCCAGGCGAAAACGACAATAAATATCTCGGAGATACCTTTTTTCTAAAGTTGTTAGATATGCCTCTTTTGTTGGAACGGTTTAACCGTTTTAGCCCCGTTGCGGCCGCAGCCGGCCGTAACAGCACCTGCTGCTAGATTCCGTTGCGGCCGTAGCCGGCCGTTAGTCCTGACCACGTGGGCAGTACTTTTCCATCACACACATATCTCGTGGTTCTCACACAATGTGTCTGAAATTTGGTGGGGCGATGCAGGGAAGGTTTCAGATGGTGCCAGTGATAAATTTAGACCGCTAACAGTGTGTACTTTGGAGGGAAGGAAGAAAGCAAGGCTGGCAATAGAAACGCCTTTCACTCATAGCGTTGTGGCGAAAAAAAATGGCGTCTTCGTTGGTAGCAGACGATTCATCTAACTAACTAGACAATAAAATGAACGTGTTTGCATTGGAAGTAGAAAAAATTCAATGATAAGTATTAAGTGAGTCAGAAATAAAAAGCTGACGGGGGAGAAGAGAAAGGAAATAATGCAGTTAGAGAGAAGAATGAACCGACTACACGGCACATTCCTGCAAGCGTGGCGACCTGTGCTACCCACACGCTGTGGAGAAATTTGACCGGGGGGGGGGGGGGGGGGGGGGGGGGGGGGGGGAGGTCCGCAGCATAAACGCCAGAAAATGTGACGCCTTTTGTCTATTTTCTAGTTAATACCACACTTTTTATTTGAAACTCAACGGACAGATTTGCTGATGACGAAAATAGCGAGAAGGAAAAGAAAATAGATCTCCAGTCTGCCAAGGTGCCACAGGTGACAGCGATAGGTACACCCCCCGACACAGCCACATTTTGTGCTTTCTGTGATGTGATGTGTCCCTGTGCCATCACTATGACTACTTTAAAGGCTATCACGATTAAAATTTTGTAGAATTACGGAAGTTCTGTGTTGTTTCATGTTTGTCACACCTGTGTGGTGACACTGGTGACAATGTGACACTTATGTACAATATTACACTTCTGTGCACTTAACAAACATGTGGTAAGACATAGACATCTGAAATGCAGTATATAGGTAAGATATTGATTGAATATTCCTTGTTTTCAAAAGACAAAAAACCAGTTAAACAAAAAGTATGCCTCATCAAGACATATAAAACAACAGGTGTTATGAGGACATTGTGTGACACATCCTTGAAGTACAATTGCACACAAACATTAATAAACACGTTAGCTAGGCATCAGTTCTTTATTCAACACTTACATGTATGAATTTGTGTCTATTCCATATATATTTTGCTGGTTTATTGTATACAACATACTTTTACCTTGATTGGTGACAAATAAGGTGACAACGACACGACATTTTGTGACCAGACATGTAAACTTGCCTTAAAATGCAAGTACAAAGATATATCTAGCTTGTGACAAAATTTCAGCTTGATAGCTTGTCATGCACACAGACAATTGTCTCAGGAGTAGACTATGTCAGTTTGGGGTAGAAAATTTTTAAAGAATTCAAAATCTACAGGCAGTTTAGCTCTGTAGAATTCAACAACAAGAGGGTTAAACTGTCGATAGACGCTAAATCTTTCATGGCTATTTATCTTTATTTGCCAGTTTTGGTGGGAGGTTTCTATCAGTCTTGCTTTCAGTGCAGTGATAAACTGATTCTGGTTTCCAACTCCATGGTTTAACCAGACGTGGTCAAAACCATGGGAAAACAGGAATGTTCTAACAGATGTAGCCCATGTAATTTTACCATCCTCATCCATCTTCACTGACATGTTATAGGATTTCCGAGTGTATCTGTCCTCTGACATTTCCAGCAATCTCAGCCAATATTTGACTGCTTTAACTGCCGTAATAACAAAAAGTGGATAACGTCCTGTTTCTCCATACACCAGAGTGTTCGGAGTTTTATTTGCTACATTTAGGAATTTCTTGAGGGCATATGTGTGCACTTTTTCTACCTCCTTCACTTCACATAACCCCCATATTTCAGCCCCATATGTAAGGCATGGTATAATCTGTGTATCTAGTATTTTCACAAAAACTCCATACGGGATGTGTCCAAGCTTCCATAAAGACTTAAACACATAGTTCACTTTTAGTTTTGCTTTCATAACTATTTCCAAAACCATTGTGTTAGTGTTGAGCTTTGTTGAGAAATGCAATCCCAGATATTTGTAGGCATTGACAACTTTGATATCATTATTTTCGTATTTCCAACACTCATATTGTGCTAAGTAATCACCCTTTCTGAAAACGAGCACTTTAGTTTTTGATAAGTTCACTTTCATTCTGTAACATGTAGCAAAATCAGACAAAACATTAATTTGGTTCTGCAGACCTACTGGTGTGTCTGACAGCAAAACCACATCGTCTGCGAAAAGCAGAAGAAATATCTGCACTTGGTCAGGTGTCAGCTGTATGCCATGGCGTCCTTTATCACGCATATCTTTTGCAAGTTCGTTGATGAAAAATGAAAACAATAAAGGGCTGCACAAACATCCTTGCTTCAAACCGTTTTTACAGTCAAAAAAGTCTGTGTACTCCCCATTCGGGGGCCTTACACACGATTTCACTTCCTTGTACATTCCTTTTAAGCAGTTTAACATTTTAGTACTGACTCCTTGTCTCTGTAGCACATTCCATAACTGACTACAGTTGACTGTGTCGTATGCTTTCTGAAAATCAACAAAACAGGCATATAATTTACCACTGGCTAGAACACGTTGTACCACAGAATACAGAACAAAGATCTGATCTATGGTTGAGTAACCTGCTCAATATCCAGCTTGCTCTTCTAATAAGATGCTGTTTTCTGCTGCCCATTTAGTCAGCCGTTTGTTCAGGATGTAAGTAAAACATTTACATAAATTGCTGATCAAAGAGATGCCACGGTAGTTATCTGGATCATCTTGCTTCCCTTTCTTATGTAATGGTACAATGACAGATTTCAGCCAGTCTTTAGGATATGTTCCAGTGTTCAAAATCTGGTTAAAGAGTTTTACTATAAGTGGTCTGAATACCTCTATACTGTTTTGTAACATTTCATTTAAAATCCCATCAGCACCTGGTGCTTTTTTCCCTTTTAAATGCCGGATGGCTTCATCAACTTCACCCACACTGATCGGAATATCTAAAGTTTCATCTGTTCTTAACTGGGAATCAAGCACATTTTCATTAACTGTACATTCAGAGGTGTTAGCTGTAAATATGTCCTTAAAATGCTTGTACCACTGATCTGGACTTATATCAGGCTGAGGCACAGACTGGCGTGACAATGCCCTCATTTCTGACCAAAATATGTTTGGATTTGACAAGCTATTTAGAACTTTATTTAAACGATCTTGTCTACATTGCTCTTTCTTAGATTTGATGAGTGCCTTATATCTACTTCTGAGTTCAACATAAGTAGTTCGGTTGCTTTCAGAATTGCATTGTCGGAAAGTTCTCAAAGTCTTTCGGAGCTGCTTTCGTGCTTCTTTGCATTCAGCATCGAACCATTTTGGAGCAAAATATGCTCCTGGTCGAACAATGATTGTTTTTCTGAAAATCTCAGCCGCCTTCAGTAAACTGTTTTGAAGAAAGCTGTGAATTTCATCTACATCAAGCTCATCTGCATGCAGATAGTCATTAACTTTTCCATATACTTCTGTACAAGCTACGTTTCCCATAAATTCATGACATCGATCTGGAATCCATATGATTTTCTCAAGGGATGTCATTTCAAATTTTGGCTGGTAGTTTATCCTGCCTACCTCTTCTTTGACTGTTATGAACATTTCAACAGGAAAATGACTAGATTCACTTCTTTCTCCCACATTCACACTCGGAAACATGTCTATCAATGCACCACTTACAGCAAAATAATCAACCACACAACCCCCACTATGATTCAGAAATGTGAACTCCCCTCCCTTGCCATCCAGTAAACCGTTTGTGACTGACAACTCCAGTGAGTGGCAGAGTTCAAGAAACTTCATGCCAAAGTCATTTGTTTTTGTATCCTGTGAAAAAAGGTCAACACACAAAAACAATATTTTCGTTATCATCATCATCAATTTCCAGCATAATCTGGCTTCTGTTTGCTGTACGAGCATTAAAGTCTCCACAGAGTATAATGTCACAACCCTTTTCTATGTCTAATGCATCCATCACAATGCTTTCAATAGCATCAAACGTATAATTATTGTCTATATCAAAGTGATCATAAAAGGGACTGTCATATGGATTCACATACGCAGCGCATAGACATACATTCCTAGTAGTGTTCAATATGGATTTGTCAAGCATTAGCAAAACAACATTATCATAGTCATGGTGTATTTCTTTCACTTGGTTTGCATACTGTTTGTTTACAAATATAGCTGTGCCACCAGAATGTCTGCCTTTCCTCGAAATTTTCTTTGCTGGGGCAAGAAAACAACAAAAATCTTTTAATAAAGTGATTGCCAGGTCAATCTTTTCTGCAAAAGTTTCGGTAATACATACAAAATCAAAACTTGATAAATATGCAATAAAGTCAACATCATCTTTCTTGGTATTAAACCCTTCCACATTATAATTCACAAACCTTACTGTTCTTTGTGTGATGTAGTCACCTATGGGCAGGCCTGGGGAAAATTTGAGTTGTTAGAATTGCTTTCTTGTGATGTTGCTTCATAAAATTGACTGTTGTTGTCGTCATTTTGATGTTCACTAACTGTGTCTTGTTGTTCGTTGTCAATAACAGTGTCATCCATGTCCGAACCGTCTTGATCGTTCGGTGAATCCCTGTCGCTGTGGCCTGCTTCAGCTTCAGGAGTACTTGGTGGTCGAGGACGTTTGGCCGGCCTGTCCTTGGATTGCGGCGTGTTCTGGCTGTCAGGACCTTTCTCCCCTTGGCGGCTGGACTTGCTGCTGCTGTGCTGGTCACGTACCCTCAGGTCTGCAGGCTCCTTGTGGCGCTGTGGGCGGGGGCTGTACTGGAAACGAGACAGGGCCTCCGCCGTTGTCCTGGCAGGCTGGGTTGTGGTCTTTGCAGTGTCCCTGCCTCTGGCTGCTGATGGAGGCAGAGAGGACGGTGGTGCTGCCGTTGCTGATGTCACTGATGATGATGGAGTCGTCCTCTTGGGTGGGGAGAATGCGTCCTCTTCTGGCTTCTTCTTTCCTGCCTGCTGCCGTGAAGCAGCTGACGCTTTTTGTGAGGGAGCACCTCCCCTGAGCACCTGACTGTATGTACGGTCATCATAGTCCCTGTGCTGCCCGTTGTCTCTGCGATCCCCGCTGCTCCTGCTCCTGGTGGTGGTGGTCCTCCCACCTCTGTTTGCACCCCTGTTTCCCCCATGTTCCCTTGTGTTTAGCAGATTTGTGTCAGAATGTCTTTGGTGGTCATGGGAAGTTGCAGTATGTCTGTAACTCCTGTCATGTCTGTATCCAGAATCCCTGCCGAACCTGGCAGCATCCTGGAACTCATGGATGCTGGAGTTGTCACTGGGCCAAAAGTCTGCGTCAGCTCCCTCCCATTCACGTCTTCTTTCCGTGCTGCCTGTGTCCCAGTGCCTGTTTCTGTAGCCCCTGTCAGCCTGCTGTCCCCCTGGCTGTCCCCTGGATATCAGCTTGGACCCCCTGTAGAAACCGGTCATGCCTTGCTCTCTGAGCTGACTCAGTGTTTGTCGCTGCCGAACAGTCAGATCATCTGATGTGGTCACTCCCTTCTGTCTCAGGTTGTCTCTTGCAGTTTTGTCCGCTACTACTGACAGCTTGTCTTGCCACAGTCTGAATTTCACAATCATGGGTCTAGGTTTTCTAGCACCCAATGTCCTTTGGTCATGGAGCTGCGCTGCTCTGCCTAGTCTGTGTGCACGGACTATGTCGTCCTCTGTCCACTCCCTGCCAGGAACACACTGCCGCAGTAAGGTCAACACCAAGCGCTTACATGACTGGAAATCTTCTGACCTTGTCTCTGGTATTCCTCTAAAAATCAGATTTTCCCTCCTGGAATAAATCTCACAGTGTTCAATTCTGTCCTCCAGTTTTTGCAGCTGTGAGTTCATCATGTCTCTGGTCACACAGTTCTGTTCTATTTCAGTCATTCTTCTTTCAACATTGTCGAAACGGAAACTCATTTCTCTCACATCTCTTGCAATGTCAGCAATCCCATTCTCAGTGTATGACAGACGATGATCCAGGCGTTCAAACCACTTCTCCATCACAGCATCAGTGTTGGGCCCTGGATTTCTTTCCACTCCCCCCTGCAGTAGCAGAGAGAGCACAGTGATGGCTGCTAACATTCTCATCACAGCCTGCAGTTTTCTCTCTTTGAAACGTCTTGCTGCATTTTTTGCTTTTTTATGCAGAATGTGCATCAAAATTGATACAAAATTGCCTACTGCTACTCTGTACTGGTCTGTTGAGCATCCCATATTAATAAATATTTACATGGTACGCTTGTAATTAATAAAAACAATAATTATTTTGCAGAGCCTTAATAAACACGTCTGACCGTGACTCCCCATATGGCAGGAGAGAGAGAGAGAGAGAGAGAGAGAGAGAGAGAGAGAGAGAGAGAGGATGAGAGAGAGAGAGAGAAGAGAGAGAGGTCAAAGTCATTTTTTTATTTCCACTTTCAGAGTTAGAGCTCTAGATCTAGATGAGAAGAGAGGTGAAAGCAAATATCAAAGTCTTGCCCCTCCCCCCTCCCCATGAAGGAGGGAGGGAGGGAGGAAGGAAAGTGAGAGAGAGAGAGAGAGAGAGAGAGAGAGAGAGAGAGAGAGAGAGAGAGAGAGAGAGAGAGAGAGAGAGAGAGAGAGAGTTTTCTGTTAAAGAGAGATCTAGATCTAGATGAGAAGAGGTGAAATCCAATATCAGTCTTTTTCCTCCCATGCAGTGAGAGAGAGAGGGGGGGGAGAGAGAGAGAGAGGAGGGGGGGGTGAACCATGACTCATGTGGTGCACATATGGTGAGGTCAGACAGCTTGGTGTATGTGAAAATGACGTAATGACGTAAATGAGTAGGGAAATGACGTCAGACCAGCCGCTTTGTGATGGTTGTGACGACTGTAGGCGCTAATCAGTGCATCCTGCTGTCCCTGGGGTATCAACGTAATGACCAACGCATGTAGCGCTATTTTGAAACTATACAAACGGCAGTTGCGGGGGCGCACTGGTTGTTCAAATATGCGCTATCCACAGTTTTTTTGCATCCGTTAGGGCGCACTGGTCACATTATTTTGCGGCAAAGTTGAAAAAAAATGCGGGAATCCCGCAAGGGCGCACCCTAGAATCAACACTGTTTCTCACAACTTCTCTGGTTTTGGTCTCGGGTTCAATATATTTGTTTATTCTTTCTTAAATGTACTATGCTAATGCCCTTCATAAGATTATCAAAAGTATTTTGAACTGGACTTGATAAATGCCCCTCTTGTATATTCTGGGGTGGTGGTTGTTTTGTTGTTGTTTATTAAATCTATATATGCATAGCTGCATTTGAGTGTAGAAATTCTTTTCTCAGAAATGTCAATGTTGCTAAATAGGCACTGAGAGTGAAGCTGTGTGTGTGTGTGTGTGTGTGTGTGTGTGTGTGTGTGTGCGTGCGTGCGTGCGTGCGTGCGTGCGTGCGTGCGTGCGTGTGTGTGTGTTGCACGCATGCATGCATGTGAGTTTGAGCATGTGTGCAAGTGTGTGTGTGCATGAGAGAGGGAAAGAGAGGGGGGGTGCGGGGGGGGTGAAGAAAAAGCACACAGCTATGAACATATGAGTGCTTATGTACATGTGATCTTCAAAAGCCTGCATCCATGTATGTGTATGCACACATATGAATAAATGCATGTGTATGTGACATGTGTATGCGTAGGACAAAACTCTCACCTTGCTTGAGTTTGGACAGCATGGATTTTTCAGCATCCACAGAGGCACTTTTGCCGACCAGGAGTCGTTTGGCGAGATCCTTCTTGTAGAATGCTTCAAACACATCTTTCCCTGCACACACACACACACACAGCCACCATCAATCCTTCTTGTAGAATGCTTCAAACACATCTTTCCCTGCACACACACACACACACACACACACACACACACACACACACACACACACACACACACACACACAGCCACCATCAATCAAGGCATCATCATACAGGCAAGATGAGGATTCAACACGTCACTAAAAAAAAAAGCCTGCAACAGACCTGTGCACCCCCTTACTACTGATTTCAGTATTTTCATGGCAATTTTCAGTATTTTTCACCGAGTTTCAGTATTTTTGCGCGTTGTTTGTAACACATTTTTTCAACATGAAGCATAAACGTCTTTTTTTTAATTGGGTTTTTGTATCTGTATTTGTTTGCTCATCCCCCTTCCAATTTCTGTCCATTGTACAAAAGCTCATAAGCTTTTTCTTTTATCAACTAGCAAATCTGGACAGGTCTGATGACTTCATAAGTGATGTAATACACAGAGTGTAGAATTGGGAGATAAAAAAAAAAAGAGGGGAAATTAAGCCGGGGTCCAGGGGCCGCTTAGGCCCCGGTGGGGTGCAGAGGCAAAGTCCCGCTGGGGGGCCCAGGGGGGCGAAGCCCCCCGGCCGAAAACGATTTTTCACATTTTAAAGGCAGTTTGGAGGCCTCTCCAGGCATCATTTTGTGCAATGTGGAGGCATGTGTGTGTGTGTGTGTGTGTGTGTGTGTGTGTGTGTGTGTGTGTGTGTGTGTGTGTTGTGTGTTGTGTGTGTGTGTGTGTGTGTGTGAGAGAGAGAGAGAGAGAACACTGAACACTGAAATGGTTTAATGGTACTTTGGCCTTGGACCACAATACACCAAATGAGGGGGGCAGGGGTGTGAGCGTAATGCAAAATGAAAGCATGGATACATTTCAAACATACTATGGCAGTGAGAAAATGAAAGCATGGATAGATTTTCCACATACTGTGACAATCATAAATCAAAACCCTGGATATATTTCCCACCTCCTACAGCAATGAAATACAAAACCATTGATAAATTCCACACAAACTATAGCAATAGAAAAAAGAAAAGCATGTCTAAATTTCATGCCTATTATAGCAGTGAAAAAAAGAGATCGTGGGTACATTTCACAAATACTATAACAATGCAATATGAAAGCATTGATAAATTTCACATACTATAGCGATGAAAAATAAAATCATTAATATATTTTTACACAAACTATAGCAAAATATTGGGAGCATGAATGAATTTCACATATTCTATGGCAATGAAGACTGAAAGCATTGATAAATTTCACATATACTATGCAATCAATGTTGAAAGTATGGATAAATTTCACAGATACTATATGGAAAAAACAACAAACAAACAGACAAACAAACAAAAACAACCCATACTATAGCAATGTAGAATGATAACATGGATAAAGTTCACACATACTATAGCAATGAAAAATGAAAGCATGAGTAAATTTTACACATACTATAACAATGTAGAATGAAAACATGGACAAAATTCACACCTACTATAGCAATGCAAAGTGGGGAAATGGGTAAATCTCACACATACTATACCAATGAAAACTGAAAGCATGAGTACATTTTACACTTACTATAACAATAACATATGAAAACAAGGGAAAATTTCTCACATACTATAGTACTGAAAAATGGAAACACTGCAGCACTGAAATGGTTTAATAGTAGAACACCAAGTGAAAAGGGGGGGGGGGGGGGTGAAGGAAAGGAAATATCTACACATGTGAAACATTTCAAATACCCCATAGTCAATCATGAATTTTCACTTATATGTACATAAACATCTCAAACTCTCCTTGTGTGAGACTGTCCATGGTAATGTGCCTGCCACTCACTACATTGACAATGACCCAAAATCAGCCTGAATCAAGAGGGATTGAGTCCATGACTCATGATGTACATCATCTTTTTCTCCTCCTCAAAACAACCCTAACAAGCCCATGCTCACACAAACCAAACACAAAATCTACACCTTTGGCAGCATCCTTACACAAAACAATCACACTATATTATTTTCATAGTAATCATATGCCAACAATGTCCAACTCTCAAAATAAAGCTGTACTACAACATCTTCATTAATCCCAAGTTTTTTGTTTTTTTTCCCCTTTCAAAATAAAAGCAATGGGGAGGGGAGATAAGTCCAGGGTCAAATTTCATCGTGTACATCCACTTGCTTCCCTTGAGAAAAAAAAAAAAAAAAAAAGGGGGACACATACTAGGCCCTATAGCAATGTAGAATGATAACATGGATAAAATTCACACATACTATAGCAGCGAAAAATAAAAGCATGAGTAAATTTTACACATACTATAACAATGTAGAATGAAAACATGGACAAAATTCACACCTACTATAGCAATGCAAAGTGGGGAAATGGGTAAATTTCACCCATACTATGGCAATGAAAACTGAAAGCATGAGTACATTTTACACTTATAACAATAACATATGAAAACAAGGGAAAATCTCCCACATACTATAGTACTGAAAAATGAAAACACTGCAGCACTGAAATGGTTTAATAGTAGTTGGCCTTAGGCCACAAAACACCAGGGGAGGTGAAAGAAATGAAATATCTACACATGTGAAACATTTCAAACACCCCATAGTCAATCATGAATTTACACTTATATGTACATAAGCATCTCCAACTCTCCTTGTGTGAGACTGTCCATGGTAATGTGCCTGCCACTCACTACATTGACAATGACCCAAAATCAGCATGAATCAAGAGGGATTGAGTCCATGACTCATGATGTACATCATCTTTTTCCCCTCCTCAAAACAACCCTATCAAACCCATGCTCACACAAACCAAACACAAAATCTATACCTTTGGCAGCATTCTTATACAAAACAATCACATGATATCATTTTCATATTAATCATATGCCAACAATGACCAACTCTCAAAATAAAGCTGTACTACAAAATCATCATTAGTCCACTGATCTTTATAGAAAGTAAAAGCAATGGGGAGGGGAGGTAAGTCCAGGGGGAAATTTCATCTTGTACATCCACTTGCTTCCCTTAAAAACAAACAAACAACACAAAACAAAACAAAACAAAAAACAAAAAACAAAAACAAAAAACCACAAAAAACCCCACAAGTGTGTCGTACCATTGTACTTTGCATACCAAACACCAAAAGACATGTTCAAGCTGTCTATCATTATAAACCAAGTATCATCTTCCTTCTATTAACTGCATGAAAAACATATCTGGATACATTATGCCTGTGATTTACATTTGATGATTTAAGCAGAACACAAAAAGATGCCTCTGATGACTCCTTCAAAAATTTAACTCTAAGGTCATTGTAAATGCTGCAGTCAAACAAAAAATGGTGTTCATTTTCAACTTGATTGTTACAAAAGGCACAATTTTTGCTATTAATTTCTGTAGTTGCTGATTTATAGGCATGTTATTTTAAGTTGACATGTACATTAATGTTAATTCTATGTTTTTTTTTTTTTTTTTTGTGCGGGATTTTCTATTTGTTGTTTTTGTTTAATTATGCATTGTTTGGAAGGTACAACCATAACATCTTAGACAGATGCTGGTAAAAACACCAAACTACGGGAGAAACAATAAATATCCATGTCATTTACATATTTTTCCCTTTCAAAAATTGTTTTATATGAATTATATAACTGATATCTTTCTCGCTCATGTATAGTTCCATTCCATTTTTGAACAAACCAGTCAACAAGTCTTTGTTTAAATGCTCTCAAAAATATTTTAGCATCTCCTACTCCTTGCTGTAACCAAACAATACCATAACCAGCCTCACACAGAATCTCTCTCACATTTGAAACCCAACAACTTTTACCACATCTGCCCAAATCAAATAACATAATATATGCTCTATAGGGCAATCTTTCATGGTCCATTTGGACTAATTTTAGCCAGTTTGAGAGAGAGAGAGAGAGGAGAGAGAGAGAGAGAGAGAGAGAGAGGAGAGAGAGAGAGAGAGAGAGAGAGAGAGAGAGAGAGAGGAGAGAGAGAGAGAGAGAACAAATTGAACAAATTTTTGAACAAATTTTATTTTTCAGAGGGTAATAGATTAAGCACTACATGCTTTTTTAACATCCAGCCCTCGGGAAAAAAAACAAACGAATAAGAAATAGAAATAGAAAAACAAGCATAAAAAAAAGCTTAATAACAAGAGGGAAAAAAATCATGGGAAAAACATGCATAGTTACAAAAATCCAAAGAAAGTAGTACTCATTCTCTCTCCCGATCCCCCTACACACACACACACACACACACACACCGAAAGGCAAGCAAGAAATAGAAAAACATTACAGAGACAGACAGACAGACAGACAGAGACATAGAGACAGAGACAGATTAAATGTATATATGAACAATGAAAAACACACCAAAAAAAACAAACAAACAAAAAATAAATAATAATAATAATATTAATAATAATAATAATAATAATAAAATAACAGAAATGCATAACAACAGAAAACTAACTGTACTATCCGAGGAAAAAATTCATGTAATTGAGACTTCTAGTGGTTTGATCAAAACATTTGTGGTGAAAGCAGAGTGACATTTTCATGAGTCATCAGAAAATCATACAACAAAAACTTGAATCTTGAAAACTTTGATTCATATTTTAGAAAGGTTGGGAGTCTATTCCAAAACCAGCTCCCAGAATATATTAGACTTGATTTAAACAGAGTAATGGTTGGTAAAGGGAGGTTGATTTTATGTGAATGGCAAGAGTCGTTTATACTGAACATGCTGCTTAAGGAAGATGGGGCATTACCATGAAGGATTTTATGCATTAGTACACCTTTATTTAACAACAATCTTGTTTTGAGAGGCAGAATATTTACATTTTTGTAATCTGAAAATGTCAGTGAAGATGACTTATCTATTACTATTTTGACAGCTCGTTTATGAATACTGATTAATGGTTTGAATAGGTTATTACTGGCTAGGTCCCATAGTGTAGATGCATAATCCACACTAGACTGAATAAATGAATGAAAAAATATTTTTCTTGCATTCAGATTAAGACAGTGTTTGATCTTATTTAACTGGTATGTTTTGGAGGCAATTTTCTTTGTTAAGTTACGTATATGTACAGACCAAGACAAATTATTATCAATCGTTACTCCCAAAATTTTGTGATTAGAAACTTCTTCAATTCTGACATTGTTGATATAAATAGGAGGTAAGTTTATGTTAAGATTTTGACGTTTTTGTCTTGTTGATAAGAGCATGAATTTCGTTTTACCTGGATGAAGGGCCAAATGGTTAATTTGTGTCCATTCGACAATAATATTTATGTTCTCTTGTAAACTTTGGCATACTTGGAGAGGGTTTTTGTGGCTAGTATGAAGAGTTGTATCATCTGCAAATAGTTCATTTTGTACTTTAATAGTTAATGGCAGGTCATTTTATATAAAAGAAACAACAAGGGACCAAGCACTGATCCTTGCGGTACACCAAAGTTATTTAGAAGAAAACTTGAAGAAGTGTTGTTTAGATATACTTTTTGCTGTCTCTCAGATAGGAAAGATAAAATCAGTTCGAGGATACTAGGAGATAGTTTGTAGACTGCAAGCTTCCGTAGTAGTAGCTTGTGGTCAATAACATCGAAAGCCTTAGCAAAATCAATAAAGAGTATACCTGTGAATTCTTTTTTATTCATATTAAGCAGCAATTTATCTGTAAGTTTAACAAGAGTGGTGTGGCATGAATGGTTTGCTCTGAAACCAGATTGATTTGGGTGTAATAGATTATGTTTGTTTAAGTGGGCAAGTAAACATTTGTAAATGTGCTGTTCTAATGGTTTTGAAAGAGTGGATAATATTGTTATTGGTCTGTAGTTTGATGGTTCTGAGGTATTGCCAGATTTGTGTAAAGGAATAATTTTTGCCTGTTTTAAGAGTTTAGGGAAGGTGTTTTTGCTTATGCAAAGATTGTAGACATATGTAAGTGTTTCTGCTATAATTGATGCGGATAGTTTAAGAATTTTCCCATCTAGTCCATCGAGCCCACGTGTTGAGGATTGTTTCAGATGATTTAAAGCAGTGAATACTTCATTGACTGTAATAGGTTTTATTTCAATTTTAGATTGAATATTCTTACTGTCGCAGAAAGCTTTCAATTTTTTCAAGTCATTTTCTTTTGATTTGTCCTTAAAGATTAGTTGGTCAACAACAGATGTGAAATGAAGATTTAATTTATCAGCAGATATATCACAGTGAATGTTTGAGTTTTTATTAAAACTTTTTTTGGTGAGCTGGTTAATAGTTTTCCAAATACATCTATTGTCCCTGTTGTTTTTAAGAAGCTCTTCAAAATACTTTTTTTTCTCAGCCCGTAAAAGTGAAGTTACATAATTTCTTTGTTTCTTATAGAGAGAGAGAGAGAGAGAGAGAGAGGAGAGAGAGAGAGAGAGAGAGAGAGAGAGAGGAGAGAGAGAGAGAGAGAGAGAGAGAGAGAGAGAGAGAGAGAGAACTCAGACCTTCCATAAATAGACCATGATCTAGGAGAGGGAAACCTCCCCCCCCTGGGGGGGATTTTTGACTTTGTTTTTCTGAAAGCTTATGATGTTGGTAGAAACATTTGACATGTTACCCTCTGGGATACAGGTTATTTCAGGAATGAGAGGTGTATCAACAGTGCATTTTCCCTCTTTGCACCCTATATTTAGGTTTTTGGGGTAGGGATGTTCACGCTGCGATTATTGGACAAAATCTGGCTTAACTTCTCATAATTTTAGTGTGAAAAGCATCTAGTATAATTTTCCCGATTATATAGGCACAGTTTTTTGCTGACATATTTAAAACAAAACTACAGTGATGACTTTAATGCGTGGCCGTCCGAACCGCACGCAGCTGAAATCTGTCTTACCACTCAACCACAGCCGAGCGCTGTTCCGTTCTCTCACCATCAGTTGAGCGGCACTTTCTCATCTCACGCCTTGTGTGTCCGGTGCCAGAAATGTATCCAACTATCAGTATGTTCCACAAAGTATGAACAAATAAGTCTAGATCAAGATATTATTGATCGGAGAATGTTTGTAACACACAGTAAGTACTGCAACAGCCATATGTATAATTAACGAAGAGGATGTGTTAACCATAGCGCTTTGAGTCTATGATTTTTTTTAGTTTCTTTTTTTTTTCCTCAAGAAATTACACACAATATGCAGATCAATCGGGCGCGTGTGCACGCGTGTAACACACACACACACACACACACACCACAGCACATACAAGTGACACACCATAACATACATCTAAAAATAGAACAAAGCGTGGTCATAATTCGTTGTTCTTTTCAGTTCCGCGTCCTCCACCACAAACGTTGGGGATAAGGCAAACTGTTGAGTAGTACTTTTAGTATCCATTTTAACCATCATGTTTCAGGTCATTTTATTTTATTTATTTTTTATTTATTTTTATTTTAGTCTTTTATATCGAGGATAATGGAATAAGCACTCATGTGCTTTTTTCATTCAGTCCCCGTGTGTATGCAGTTGTGTAAATATTTTCATCTGTTCCCACCGGCACACAATGGCCTACTCTTACGAAAAGCGGAACATGATTTAACGTGTGCGTAAGACGTTCTGGGTACGTTCGCACATGGGGCCTCGGTTTACAGTCTCATCCGAAAGACTTTTGAGGAGAGTGGAGTCATTGGCATGTGTGCAGTCTCTCACTGAAAGTGTATTTCATCTTCCCCATGTGACGTTTCCTGTATAAAATGAACATTTCAACATGGCAGATGAACATCCAGTGACCTTCAAAAGTACACTTAAGTGCAAAAGAAAAACTTCCAAGGGTGGGAGAACTTGTATAATTCATTTCCAAAATAACAGAAAAGACTGTAACTCCACTAACTCAAGAAATCACATTAAAAAACTATTTAAAAGTCTCTTCACTTGAGACGTACTTCAGATGTGGCATGTCATAGACTAGATGAGATTTGTAATTGTATTCCAGAAGACCTTGACTTTACACGCCATGGTTATCACAGAAGCTGTTATGCACGGTTTACAAGTGTGAAATTTGCCAGGAAAAGAAAGCGTGAGACAGGTAGTGAAGAGGTTGCAGGACCATCAAAACCTAAAGGACTGTTGCTACTTCAGGCCCATTGCTTTCAAAAGACAGTTGCATTTTTTGCAAGAAGAAATTCAAAAAGAAAGTTTCAAAAGGGGTTCCATGTTTTGGAAAACTTGTAAAATGTATCACCAAGACAGCAGAACAGTCTATACAGGATGCAGCCAAAACTAAACAAGATGACATTTTCACTCATTATCAAGATACAGATCTTGTAGTACGTGAAGCTCACTATCACGAAGGTTGTAGAAAAGACTGAGATGTGAAGACAGGCATGCTGAAACATCAACAGACCAGAAAACTACTGAGCGGCTACAGGCACACGAGAGGGCATTTGAGTACATATGCGAGTATGATGAAAATGTAATAATCAGAGGTTCACAGGTGGAGAGAATGACCATACTAGGTGATAAGTACTGTGAATACATGCAACAACATTCTCCTGACTTCTACAACCCAGGATACAAGACTTACAAACTGAAAGAAAAAATAATGAAACATTTTGGCTTCAGATTTCAATTCTGGGCTCCGAACCACCGCATTGATCTTGTTTATTGTGATGAACTTGCCCAGGGTCAGGCAGTTGAGACAGCATTTGTGTCAGCAGCTTCAGAAGAAAGACGTCTTGAGGAATCTGCATATGTTCTTCGCCGATACATTATGGATGCTTTCAGGGCAACAACTGATATGCCATGGCCTCCTTCTGCAGAATTTCTTCAGTCTGATGCTGTTAAACCTCCAGATATCCTCACAGACTTTCTAAAAACGCTGCTATCTGGAAAGAGTAGTTCTATGGAGCAACCCAAAACCACCAGACTGGCATCCTCAATTGCCCAGGACATATGCTAATCTGTGACAGGAGGGAAGTGGAAAATGCCTAAACATGTTTTGCTTGGAATGTCTGTCAGACATGTAACTGGCACCTCTGAAATCATAAGTCTGTTGAATAGGTTTGGTCATGTTGTTGGATACAAAACCATTGTGCGACTTGAGACTGCTATGGCCAATTCTGTACTTCAGTGCGCAAGTCTTCTTCCTTCAACAGTGAGTTTGAGAGAGAACAAGGTTATCCATTTTTGCTGGGATAACTTTGACCTGAACGAAGAAACTCCATCAGGAGCCAACACCACCCACTCCACTCATGGCATTGTCATTCAAGAGGTTACTGGGGACACAATGCCTGACACTTTTCTGTCTCAGACAGAACCTCCTCCTCATTATCAGGACCGCCAATGCTCAGTGCAGTATGAGCCACATGATGTTCCTCCATGCTTTGCAAAAGTAAAGGCAGAGCCTAAGTTGCATGTTGTGGAAACTCATTTCTCAAACACAGAGGCAGTCTACAAAGCTCAACTTGCTGATTTTTGGTGTGTTTTTTCTCCAGATTCCAGGCCACAAATGGAAATCAACTTGTCTCTGGATGGGGAGGGTGGGTATCACTCACAGGGGAAGGGGCAGAATAGAAGCAGTCTACTGTGGACTATATGGCACCCATCCACCACCCTGTCACTGAACATATAATAATAATAATAATAAGACATGGAACTTGTATGGCGCTATATCTTGTAAAAACAAATCAAAGCGCTTGCATTCGACCTACACAACACACAAGCAATCAACAGCAATTTACAGTTTTAACAAATTCGAATGTACACTCACTCGCACGCGCACGCACGCGCGCACACACACACACACACACACACACACACACACACACACACACACACACACACACACACACACACACACACACACACACACACACACACACACACACACACACACACACACACACACACACACGCACACAGCACGCATGCAGCGCAGCATGCGCGCCACACACACCTATAAACGTTATACACTTTGGCAGGTAGATGTTGAAGGCAGGACAGGATTGTACGGCGTTTTCATTTCAATTTTCTGTTTTGTTTTTAAAATATGGGACAGGCGTTCCTTGTGCAGTGGTGACATTAACATATGTTGATAGCCTGTTTAATACCCTTTATTTTGGTACCAAATTTGATATGAATGTGTGAGAATATATTTACATAAATAATGCAAAATTAACCTCACCCCCTAAATATTTGCCTTCTGAAGGGTTACCATATTGAATTGCTTGTATATCCTGAAATAACCTGGTTACATGAGGGTAACATATACCATAACACGTTAAAATAAACAAAGTTTCAGAAAAATGCACCCATAAATCCCCCCCAGGGGGGGGAGGGGGGTCTATGGAGGGACCAAGGTCTAAAAGAACCACCAGAGTATGTCAAACTTGTTTTAAAAAGATCTATTCTGGGTAGCGGTAATATAAGTTTGTGTGTACCACTGTGACGGTTAATGGAAAACGTGGAGAGAGAGAGAGAGAGAGAGGAGAGAGAGAGAGAGAGAGAGAGAGAGAGAGAGAGAGAGAGAGAGAGAGAGAGAGAGAGAGAGAGAGAGAGAGAGAGAGAGAGAGAGAGAGGAGAGGAGAGAGAGAGAGAGAGAGAGAGAGAGAGAGAGAGAGAGAGAGAGAGAGAGAGAGGAGAGAGAGAGAGAGAGAGAGGAGATCAATACACTCTCTGGTGAAGATTTAAGAAGATCCTATGCCTTTCTCATTTTATTTTTAATCTGATTTCGGAGTGGACTCACCATGACAGTTTGCATGGCCAGAAAACAAGTGCTATGTATGTGTGTGCTCTGCTGCTGTCCAGTACAGCACCAGAGCGGAAGCCGTGTTCAGTAGGATATAACTTCAGAGCGAGTCTTGATGTAACTTCAAAACAAGTCACTTTGCCGTTTTAACGATCAACTGATTTTTCGAAGATGCGAGAAATTTTACTGTTCCATGATTTTCCAAGAAATCAACGCTTCTATAAATGAAGAGCCGTGGTTTGCTATGTTCCGACCGCATTCCAATTTTCGACACCACTTGCGAATAAAGTTCAACTTTCACTAGCGAGTAGCCTGATGCGAGAGACATAGAGCAGGTTTCAAACCTTACTCGGCAAAACGAACAGCCAATTTTGCTGCTTATGCATCTATATCCGCAACTGTACCTCTTTTAGCCCCATCCTGGCCTGTTACCGTCATTTTGCATTCACTCTGCGTCTTTCTTTGCTTATAAGTTGTATCAGTTTGGTCTGTTTCTCCGCGAAAGTTTACACCACTTTCCGCCATTTTGTTTTGAAGATACTGTTGTGGCATGCGTCATCAGGGGAGATAAGTAACTGAACGATTGGGCCTAGCAGACGACATAACTCGAGATGAACGGCATCGCTGAACGATAGAAGACGACAATGTTTTCGATTTCCGGATTTTTCGTTGACAAAAATCGGATTTTGATTAATAAAATCGTATTTCCGTATTTTCCAACTTTTTCCGGAACAAATACGGAAAAATACGGAAGGTGCACAGGTCTGCTGCAAGTTTTAAGTGACTGGTATAACCCCGCTCTAGATCATAACAAGAACGCAACATTTCTGATAATTTTTATGGGCACAAGTTGCTTGCCATCACAAACTCTTCCTTTCTCAATACTAAAAACCAAACCAAAAACAACCCCCTTTGACCCCTCCCCCCTCATCTTTCACTATTTCCAAATCATACACCCACTTAGTAGCGACAACCAACTTCAATAGAACTGTTGCACTTGGGTCAATCTCCAAAGTATTAAAAAAAAAAAAATTTGAAAATTGACAGCAAAATCTGAGACGCAATTTAAAACTCTCATCGTTAACTCTGCCAACAGGCATTTGTGTTGAGCCCTGTTCAGAAAGAGAGAGAGAGAGAGAGAGAGAGAGAGAGAGAGAGAGAGAGAGAGAGAGAGAGAGAGGAGAGACCGAACTCGAACTCGAACTCGAAAGGTTTATTCATGAAAAAAGGCCATTGGCCCATACATGAAGGGGGTTGCCGAATAACGATAACGATAATTGCTTTAAGCTGACACACGACGCTACTCCAAGCCATGGAAACCACAGCATTGATTAGTAATGTACATCGAGACACGAAACTCTTTACTGTCCAGATATGTTACGGCATTCCGAGCCTTTCTTTCATCCAGCCTTTGTCACAAACACACCCTTAGGTCTAGGCTAGGCCTAGCCAAGAAACCGCTGTAATAGCTCTCTAAGTGTCGCTAAGTCCCTTGAAGCACACGATAGGGTCTCCGTGTGTAGTGTGTTCTGGATTCGCTTCCCATTCCGCAAACTGGCGAGTTTGACACGTTCCTCTTTTAGCATGTTTTTCTCTTGCTGTTTGACAAACCAGTACACACATACTGGCTCAGTGTCTGGTTGGCATGCGCACTGGATCACAATGTCGTCTGACTCACACGTCACAATATCTTCACCGTCTGAATGATGTAGCACGGATTTTCTAAAGTGTGTATTTCTTTGTCTGTCTCTTAGCCTTTTCTGTACGGATCTATCAGTTAGAGTAGCCACGTACTGTTTGACATTTCTTGTGTCGAATGGACCAACAATATTATCATCATTCACCTCAGGCTGCAAAACACACATATCAGCACAGTCACTACAATCAGACATACAGGGAGGTTCTAAATCAACCGATGATGGCAACTTAACTGATGTTTTTGTGTTGATGTCCTGTGTGTGTGTTGTTGGTAGGTCTATTCCATGTGTATCTACACATGCTGTATTCCCCTGTTCTACTCCACTGTCAGGCAGACTCGAGGCACTGAGGACACAGTCACTTTCACACACAACACTTGCCTGCTTCTCTTTATGCTTTCGAGAGCGCTGAACATCTCGTCGTCTTTGAGAAAACGATTTTTTCCTGTAGTACTGTGCTTGTGTGCTGCGATTCACTGTTGGATCCGCCATGTTGGTTGACACTTGTGTCCACTGGTTTCAGTCGCAAGACAAAAACCACGCTGTCCCCTTCTCCTGCCACTTTCCAGCTGGAAACTGCATTGTCAGTCAGCAGGGCGCCTAAGGTCCTCTCCACAGCCGCTGGAAGTCCAGTAACTGGCATTTTTGACTGAATTTCTAGTTTTACTGCTGCTCACAGAAAATGTACGCCCTGTCCGCTTCACTTCTCGTGACCGCCCCCGAGAGAGAGAGAGAGAGAGAGAGAGAGAGAGAGAGAGAGAGAGAGAGAGAGAGAGAGAGAGAGAGAGAGAGAGAGAGAGAGAGAGAGAGAGATTAGGAGGAGAGAATGGACAAAGCCAGTGATGCCAAGAGCTGTGCTCACCATGTATAAATCTGAATAACACCATGATTTTGTCCAGGAGTTTCTCCAGCTCCTCTTCTGTGGCCTCCTGCAACAGGTGTCCATGCTCATCAATAATCATAATAATAATACATGAAATTTATATAGCGCTATATCTTGCAAAAACAAATCAAAGCGCTTGCATTCGGCCTATACAACACACAAGCAATCAATGACAAATAGTTTTAGCAAATTAGAATGTACACACATATGCACGCACGCACTCATGCACACGACACGCATGCACACACACACACACGCATGCATGCACACACTTATAGAGGTTATAAACTTTGGCAGGGTGAAGGGAATTCAGATGTTGAAGGCAGGGCCAGATAGAATGAGATGGAAACAGATCAACACATCATAACTAATCCACAGAGAAAATCAAGAGAAAAAAAAAAAAAGCTTTTACACAATGAGAAACCCTGGTCAACAATAAAAAAGAAAATCATCTCATGCACATAAACCATAACACCATATCATAATAGAAAAAGCTACACAAGATGCACAGACATCTTGACCCACAATGATGTCTACCTGAATATATGTGTAACCAATATAAATCAACAACCTGGGCTGTAAGTGGGAATAGTGGGAGAGTACTACAAATTTGAAATCTCTTTTTTACAAATCTATAATAATATTATGTTTACAGTCTTTAGTTTGTTGTTGTTGTTGCATGTTGCCCAGCTCAACACCCTGGGGTTCCCAGAATGTGCATTGATCACTCATCCCACCTGGGAATCACTGAAAGATTGAAACTGCAAACTAATGAGAAGTTTGTGTGTATGATTGCTTTATGTCCCTTGCTATATAGGCAGCAATACTCCGACTTCAGATGATTTTTTTCCAATGACTTCAGATTTTTTCCAATGACTTCAGATGATTTTTTCTCCTTAATAAGAGAGTGCAGGCTGGTAGGTTAAGAGCTTGTCATGGCCGAAGGCAATCTCAAAATAACATTTTACAAAATAACAACACTTTAATGTAGGCCTTGGCACTTTACTTGCATCAATAACCGACAATGCTTTTGGCCTGGGCCAAGTTTATTCAATAATGTGAAAACAACGACCCCCCCTCCCTTTAAAAAAAAACAACCCAAACTTGAACACAACTTTAAAAAAGGTTATCTTCAAAATCACAACTACAGTTTTCGCTTTCAGGCAAATGGAAAAAATTCATTAAGTCTAAGAATTTGTCATTTACTAACCTTGTTTCCAGCCCTGAGTTTGGAGTCCACATACTTGGCTGCAAAAACAAACATATGGCAAAATGACAACATATAACAAAATAGTCAACTTTTTCACTGTAAACGTAAAACTGGGAGGAAAAAAATTAGAAGTTTCCTGTTGTTGTGACTGAGGAAAGGGCAGACAGATGTTTTGCCAAGATCAATATCTTACAAAATTTGACAACAGTAAACCTCTCTGCCTCCTGTTCTGCATGTTTATTTCAAAGATAGGATTATGACTGAGGAAAAGCAAATATTCCTGATAAAACAAGGGAACCCATCTGCAAGTTCCCTTAAAAAAAAAAAACCTGCACTGAAAATGGCACAATCTGCCTTTACAGTAAGTCTGACAATAAGTAACTGCCTTTACAGTAAGTCTGACAATAAGAAAATCTGCCTTTACAGTAAGTCTGACAATAAGAAAATCTGCCTTTACAGTAAGTCTGACAATAAGGAAATCAGCCAAAGTGAAGTTTTTCCCTGCTGTGAGCTTATCTCTCTCTTTCCACATGACATACTGATTCTTCCCCCATCTGCTACTGTCTCAGAGAAGTTTGATCATACCTGCTGATGTATTACTACACTTCTACCAAAGAAACACAGGAAGAATAAGTATCTCTATCAGCTAGCAAAAACCATGTCTGATAGTGTTTCATCCCCTTTTCAATCAAGGATGACCAGCTCCACCTGATCGTATATACCGTCTTTGTTGAGCTCTTTCACTTCTGAAGCATCTTGCTTCTGGTCAGCAACTGGTGTTTTATTTGACACAGTTTTGCCTTCAAGAAGCCGAACAAAACACTGACTGTCTGTTCCTGCCAAAGAGATTTCATACAAGACCTTATGATATCAATGCCATCTGCTTACACGGAAGAATGACCCCTCCATACATTTTTTTTTACGTTTTCCCCTTGACCTTTGACCCGAGTAAGTGATGTAAACTAGTTATCAAAAGCGAGCACTTTGGCAAGTACGAAAGCATAGATCTTCTTGAGAAGAATGTAGAGAACACAGATACTCTCTTATCCTCTCTTATGATCAACCAATCCTGCACACAGCTTACCAATCAGTTCAGCAGGCTTGTTCTGTCGCTGATTGATGAAGTATTCGAAGCTCTCTTTCATGGAATTGATGAACTTGAAGTTCTGGCTGAAGCACACCTCAATGATGTTGTCCAGCTTGTCCTTGAAGTCTGCACACACACACACAGAGAAGTTTAAAGCAGTCAGGGCAAAGGTATCCCATGTGATAACATTATTCTTGTCATCAATATGCATAATATATTACACTGCTTTTGTGATCAATTAATTTGATTGTGTGTGGCCAGCCCACAGTGCACAAATCCAACATCAATCAAATAAGAGTGCTATATTTAGCATGGCCTTTCCTTTTACCTAGTCCAAGTGTGGTCAGTTCCTGCTATCATTAGCACCAGCTGGCCCCATCTGGACTGGGATAGGATGGATTAATTAGCAGCTGAGAGGAGCTCAAAATGGGAGAAACTGACAGCTGCCAGCCCCCAGCCATACTGAGTGGAATGGAAGTGCCTAGACTTCTCCTGCACTCACACCTCTGCATCTCTCTGCTTGCTGGCCTCAGCACACATTTTCAGGGCCGCTCCTTAAAAGGTTCATCCAAAAAAAAAAATCAAATTTGCTTGAAAAAAGGCAGGAGAATGGGCTGGGTAGACAGAAAACAAGCAAGAGAGAGAAGGGAGAGAGAGGTCAGGGAAAAAGCAGAAACAAAGGGACTGACAGGAAAAGGGAGATTTCTAGCACAGAATTTTGAGAAAGTGGGGATGCTATTTAAACCAAAAGAGCCCTCAAACTAGTCCATCAATAATTTTTTTTAAAAAACAAAAAAAAAAAACCCAAATCTTTTTAATATGTTGCCTGTTCCTGGCACACTTCAAAGAATGCAATGTAACTATAAAAAAAAAGAAGTAAATCCCCAATCTTTCAGGAAGGAAAAGCAGGGAGCTGTGCCGGCCGTCTCACTCACCCAGGAGATTCTGCACCATGTCCTTGTCTTTCTCTGCATCATTGGAAGGGTTAACAACTATCAGGCGACCAGTTTTCTGCAACACATGACAAAAAAGAATCGTAACTACAGTTCTTAAACAGAACTATATATCACTCTTTCAGAATAAAACCAAACCATATATACTACAAGTTTCCGATGAATGGTTAGATTTTCTGAAACCATACAACAACCAGCTCACATCCAAACTTTTCCCTTGCTGGTTACAGCTTAATCAATGATCACACAGCTCTAAAACCACAATGGAAGAAAAAAAAAGGTTTTTTTTAAATGCCCAGTTATAATACCATAATTTTTTTGTTTTTTTTTAAACGAACACACTACCATGCTCTACAAGTGCTCCTCATCTTGGTTGCTGAAGCCGAGTGGTTCAGCTGGGCAGCCAAGCCACAATATACTTCTGGAACACAAAAGCTACTTTAACCCTCTTAGTCCTGATCAGGGATTTGCCGGGATTGAATAATTCCCCCCCCCCCAAGTCCCGATCCGGGATATGCCAAGATTGAATAATTACCCCCCCCTCCCAAGTCCCGACCCGGATTTACACACAGTAGATTTCCATCACACTGTGACCATCACTAATTGCTACCACATGTCAAAGCTCTATCAGGCCAGAAGGAGAAACCCTGTAGAGTGTCTGGAAGTAGTTATAGCTGCTGGTATGTACTTAGAAGGAGGAAAAGGCCAGCCAGCATGTGTGCCTGACCTGATTTTGTGATGGAATGCGAAATCTAGGGGCAGTTTGTGTTCAGAGACACCGAATACAAGAGGGTTAGTCCTAGAAAAATGGAGTCATATGAAGGAGAGAAAACAAACAAAGTTGCAGCAGACTTTACAACATGGAGCCTACCTTGATATAGGTACTGAAAGCCAGCACCAGTTCTTCAGCCCGTCTTTCACGCGTGAAAACAGCTGATACAACAACGTCAGATCTGCAATGCGGTTCTCGTCCAGCAGTTGATCTAATCCTGCACACAACATCACATCAAAACTGGGCTGGTCATTTCCACAACTGCTTCAACTTCAAAAGCTCCTTTGCATGTGTTCCCTAACTGAGAACATCAACTATCACAAAACTCTTTGAGGAAACCTGTAATAAAATAACTTGCAAAAAAAACCAAAATTACATCCAAGGAAAAAAAAATCCAAAAATTTTTTTAATTTGGTGTCTGGTATGATATTGTAAATAAGTGACAAAATTGAAATAATTTCTATTTCCACAAATGCATGATATATTGCTCTACTAAATTTAAGAAAATAATATTAAAGATATAGGGTCATGAATTTTTTTTTTAAAGATGCTATAAGTAACTCATGCAAGTCTCCTGGATGAGAGGATGCTATCATCATAATTTTGAGCATGACAAAACAACAGTTTTACCTGCAATACACATTCAAAATGTATGAGGCAATCCAAAGTTACAAGACAGTTGTCTCAGGCAAAATTATGTACTAAAACCCACACTCATTTTAGACAAATCTAAAACCACAGTTTTACCTGCAATACACATTCAAAACATATAATAAGACAATTCAAAGTTACAGACAGCTGTCCCAGGCGAAATTTAGTACTAAAACTCATTTTTTAGCAAATCTACATAGTGACTGATAGAAACAAGAAAAAAGCTAACACTGTAGTGTGACTGACCTTTCTGTAGAATCTGTGTCAAGTGCTGTTCCAGCAGCTGCTTCTCCACACAGCTTACTAGGGGCTTCCTATCACACACACACACACACACACCAGTCATTGTTTGTTCCAAAAACTTCAGAACACAAAAAGAAACTACACAAAAGAAACCAAAACTAAAATGGTATGAAATAAATCAAAGCAAAATAGAAGATAGATTAAATGAAATAAAAAGACGATTACATGATTAAGAAATAAGGGAGGGGCTTCCATCCTCACTGCCACAACTGCAAGACAAGAAGCTCCTCATGCAAACATATTCAAGAAAACCACCAACAATCACGATCAGTTCCTTTACGTTAATTATCTATCATCTGTTGAAACATTTTGCCCATAAAGCCATCTGAATGTAGATAGTTATGTGCTGTTGCCTCTGTGAAAACCCTGAGAAATGTCTGCTTGCTTCAGCTCACCACACTGCTAATGAACTTACAGGCTTTAAGGACTTGCCTTCCCTACAGTAAAGCCACCATCACCATAAAGCCACCTGGCTATGCCAACTACTCTTACAGATTGTAAATTGACAATGTAATGCAATGTTTGATTGATTGATCAACATGTGAGAAAGCACTACAACTGTGACCTTCTAGGATTAACATCTGTCAATCCCCTGTAACAAATTCTCCAGCCAATCTCCAGTGTACAGGAGTACATGTACACAGCAAACAGCAAGAATAAGACTTTCTTTTAAGCAGCAATTTCATTAAAAAAATGTTTAATGAGACTTTTGGAAAGGCACAATACTAACAGCTGGGAATGATTCAAATGACATGCTGAGCACAATAAACACGAGAAAAGTGATGCTATGAATCCATGCTGTTACATAGCAGTAATCTAACATATTTGGTCAATATTTTCAATGGAAAGTCAATGAAATAAAAAGACAAACGACTTTAATCTAAATGCAACCACTTGCAATTTCATTCCATTACAACTCCCTTTGTTACTTACCTGGTCGTATTGTCCAGGTAATGAAGAAGGCGTTCGTTCTCCTCGTTCAGTCTTTTGTCCACATGCATCAGGTATTCTGGTACCTGATTCACCAGAAAAAAATTGCTATGACTGAAACAAAAATGGCCTTGCCTTCTTTTTTTTCTTCTCTCTCTTTTATAATTTATATTCATCACCTGACTGGAGCAGAACTACTGATGTTATGAATCTTAAGACCAAAGCAAATCAGACTCAAATATGAAAAAAACCACAAAGTTGACTACATATGTTTATGTTAAATGGCCTAGTGTAAGAATGTTTTATCTTACAATGTCTTTTACTTAGAGAAGAACCATCATATATAACAGCAGCATCTGCTATAGACTGTAAATGAGAATTATAAACCAATATATTTGTCCAATTCTATTCCTTCCACCTAGGCAAAACTGATACTTACTTTGCTAAACATGCTACAAAATGAAGCTTTTTCCACTGGTCATAGCAATCCCCCCCACTCCCCACTGGGATGCCAGGGCCTGTCAGTATAAAAGCATCCCCACATTCTGGAAATTCTGTGCTAGGAAATTCCCTCTTTTCTATCCTGTCTTTGTTTCTGCCTTGTTCCTTTTTTTTCTGTAAGTCACCTCCTTTTGTCATATTTCGTCTTCTTAGTCATTCTCCGCTTTTCAAAAAGACTTAAGATTACAATTCTCTCCCATGCTGAAGTTGGATGGCACTGGCCTGACTTGTCAGGCTTTAACGGCAGTACAACGCATTTTCACTCATATGACTGACAACAGCAGTGGTCTGAGCGTTCAAGAAGAGAGAAGAACAATTTTAAGTTTTTTTTTTTTTTAAACACAACATAATGTTATCACCAGCACAATCATATTTTTTAAACGGTTCCCAAAAAGTTACTCGTTGGTATGATAAGTATGAAAGCGAGACAAGTAAGTGGCAAAAATGTAGACACTAGACTAGCAGAGGAGACAGTGACAGCTAAGATACTCACATCTCTCTCTTGCATGAGCTGCTGTCCCTCTGCAGAGTACAGCCTCTCAGTGGCCTCCAGAACTTCTTCTCGAAGGCTTCCTGGTAGATCTGCAAACAGAGAACATGTCATCACCTTACTGTCACAGTGACATCCTCTCAGTCTTCACATGCTTTATCAAGGTTTATCAACTGACTTTAAAGCTTGCCAACAGTGTACTGTCCACATATCACACACCACAGGAAAAAAAGAAAAACTGTTTTAAGGCAGGAGATGGGCTCATTGTCATGAAATATACTTAAGACATGGATCTGTAATTGTATGTATAAGCGCATATCTGTGTTGTTGTTGTTGTTGTTGTTACTACATGTTTCCCAGAACACCCTGTGGGTCACCTAGAATACGCACTCTGTCTCATTCATTCCACATGGGAATCACTTTGAGGCCAATGTGCACATTGAATGAAAAGTTTTGTACATAACATTGCTTTTAAGTAGCTCGCCATGAAGACATTGCAATCTGACTTCAGAGCATATCTGTGTCTGCATACATACAATTAACGATGCAAAGCTGTTACACCCAGCCAATTGCCAATGTACATCATCTATTTCAGTGGATCAGGGAAAAGAAAGGGCTAGAGATCTACTTCATGAATGCAAACAATATATACAGACCTTTGGAAACACAGTACAATAAACATCAAAGCTCTACAACTCCAGAGGGACAACAACAGAAAATAGGAGATAACGAGAGACAGAGAAAAGAGAGAGAGAGAGCACGCCTACCCACCTGTAAATCCGTCAACATACGCAGTAGACTTTTCAGCAGCTGTCGATTGACAGTCTCCCCACATCGCTCCCGCTCGATGAGGCTCAACAGGCCGTCCACTGTGCGGGTCTCCACTGTGCGGTGGCTGATGATATGAGTGCGGAACAGGTCCAGACCCATGTCCCTGCAACACATACAATATCAAATCTGAAGCCTGATGGCCAAGATAGCCTAGCGGCTATAGTGTTGAGCTTGAGATCTGATGGCTCAGGTTCAAGCCACCACCGAAGCAGCCATTTGAGAGGATTTTCCCCCTGGAGTTAACATCAGTACTGACTCAACTTCCCCTAAGTCCTTCAGATGTGAATATAAACTGTAATCTTGTGTGGGATTGCATACAGAACATCTTGTACAAGCTAAAAGCAATTCCACATATCAAAAGAGTTGGGCATTGTGTGCTGGTAGGAACAAATGGCTTCTTTTTTTTTTTAAAAGCCTGCACACTGGTGTCAGTGTTCAGACATAATCCCCGAAGGTGGAATGTAGCTACCTTAGTGATGGGCAAAAATGGTTCCATACCCAATGTCTCACCATTGATGAAATTCAAAACTATAACCAAGAAATTCATGTACCGAATAAAAATGAAAGAAATTTCGTCCCATGACCTGAAAAAACGAAGTCTGAAATAAATCTGTTTTTGAAGTTTATTTATTTAACTGTCTGTCTGGACATTTCCCTAACAGAATGTTTATCAAGCAAGCCTTTCAAACCAAAATGTCAGCTCAGGAACTTCCTCTTTTATGGATTGTCTTTTTTATTTCTAACATTCCACATGCATTAAATCAATGTTATAAGAAATACCTTTCTAATGCTATCAACACTTAAGGGTTTAGGACATGATGTTTTATATAAATGCTGAGGGCAAACATGGTGGCATACACAAAAATGTCACCATTGGTGTACCTTACAGCTCTAGCTCAGAAATGAAAAAAAAAAGAAACAAACAACAAAAAACCAAATAGCTGTACAAAACACCTACACACATACACACACTGACACAGTATACATACATGTATGCCCCACATTTGACAGTTTCACATTCAGCCAATGATTGGCAATAAGCACCCAGCTGACACAATGTAGCAGGAGTGACCTTAGATAGGGCTGCTGCAGGTGGCGGCCAAATCAATTATTAATTCAGGCCCTGGGCTTCATGCCTTCACCATCACATGATGACAAACAAACAACAAAAGCTCTGCCTTTCCTTTAGCAGTTCAGAGCTTTGAGAGGTTTTCAGATGTTACTACATCTACATCTATTGTGTCAATGCATAGTGATGTACTCTCTCACATCACATACACCCACACACACACACACACACACACACACACACACACACACACACACACACACACACCACACACACCACACACACACACACACACACACACACACACACACACACACACACACACACAACACACACACACACACACACACACACACACACACACACACACACACACACACACACACACACACACACACACACACACACACACACACAACACACACACACACACACACACACACACACACACACACACACATACACACACACGGATGGCTTGATAAAAAAAATTAAAAAAGCAATTGCACTGCTTATTCAATGTACCATCTGAAAATAAAAGTTTGACTTACACACACACACAATCAATTTTAAGATTTTTTCTTGCTGACACAAGGTGCAGTCTTTACTTTTAAAAAAAATCAATGCCTTACAAAACATTTTTTTCTGCTATCTTTATTTTCTGAGCTTGATCTTTGTTTTGGAAGCAAATGACAGCTTGTGATAAAAAGATGATAAAACAGTACATAATGGAAAAAATGTACAACAGGCCACTTGAGCTCAGTCAACTCCTTTGCATGTAACTTTCTACAGCTGCTGCCAAACAAAAAAAGACCTCTACATCAAAAACTGAAATCTAAAATTACAGCTCACATTATTATTATTATTGTTGCTTTTTAATATTTGTAGACATCTATGTGAGCTGGCAAATGACCAGGCTTAACACATTAGGCTGGGAAGTTCATTTTGTAAAAACATGACCACAATGGCTGTTATAATGTACATCTGAAGAAAACTTGCCTGACTAACCATAACAAGGGTACACTCACCAAATGGACAATATAGACGTTGTCTGTAGGACATACGTGCGGTCCAGGAACAGAAATATACTTCGTATCATGATCTGCAAAACAGCACAAGTTCACATAGTTATACCACTTCTACCATGGACTTAATTACCAACACTGTTCATGACATCATATGAGCCAAGTATACAACACATCAGCATCTGTACAGATGTCCACAGCTATAGCGAAGAATGACAGAAAGAGTTCATGAAATAGCATCAATCAACTCTCAATCATCACATCACCAACTTTCATTTCCATTTTGTTTCATTTAATAACATTTCTTCTTTTTTTTTAATTATAATTTTTAAAGTCTAATTGGGAATTATTTATTAGGAGAAGATGCTACATCATTCAAACAGAGACCTGCACCATCTCTCTCTCTCTCTCTCTCTCTCTCTCTCTCTCTCTCTCTCTCTCTCTCTCTCTCCTCTCTCTCTCTCTCTCTCTCTCTCTCTCCTCTCTCTCATGATGAAATTCAGTTGGAAACATCTTTTGCTTTATTTTCAGGAAATGATGTAAAATTTTCTGGCTACAGAGTTAATGCAGGCTTCCTATTCAACTCCACAGTTTTACGTAATTCACAAGACTAAAGCCCTGTACAAGATGGAGTGATTCACACAGCACAGTCAACTGTCAGTACTTTGCTTTTCAGTTCACTTTTTATAACCATCCATCAAACTCTGATGCTTATCTGACCTGGAAAATCCATTTCCATATAAATATACATGTATACCATGACTTTTCCTGGATTCTATTAACAGTATGGACCCAATGTAAGGTTGGATGTGATATTAAAGAATCAAGCATGTCTCTTCTTATGGGACTGAAATACTGTCTACAATGGTGGAATACATGTTGGATATATAATAACACATCTAAACTTTTATAGTAATTAAAGGAAAATGATAAGAAAGACAGCTCAGACAAGCATGGACTAAGAACATAAAGCACTAAAAACAACTTATAACCAGACGACAGTTTTATCCGATTCTTCTCTTACTTACCATCTGTCTGCAGTGAGACTGCCAACAGTTGTTCATCAACTTCAGAAACTGTTCATGCTCACAAGTATCTGTATACACAGTCAAGGAATCAAAAATACATACATGTATACAAATGTGCTATGTGTCTAGATGTCATTTTCATAGACTACTGTCTCCATCATGAAGTTTTTTCCACAAAAGCTGTGACTGAAGCTGATGGATACTGTCAGCACAATGGTCCAGTGGGGTGGATGACAAGCTTCATAGCCTAACACTTCTGAAGTCACAGGTCATAGGTTCAAATCTAAGCAGTCCCTGGGGGTTTAGGATTCGGATTTTGACCAACTCCTAAATCATCTGTAAGCAGACTTGTCAGTATCTATCTCTTCAAAATGCATGCTGATAATTCACTTTAACTTTTAAAATCATGTAATGGAGCATTAAAGCAAAAGCACTTTCAATCACACACAGGATTATCATAAAGTCTGTTCTTTAAAAGCGGTTTTCTGTTGGTTTTTTATACAAAATTACCTCAAAATACAGAGCATGGACACTTGACCAGTTGAAAAAGGAATTGAGGAGGAGAAATGCAACATGTCTGCTTTCTACTGTATTACCTCTATCAACGTGCCATGATCTGCCAGAGTGACAGGGGAAGATGATTTCCAGTAAAACACTTTAACAGCCCATTGGTGGTAGCATTCAGTTCATTGTAGAAATTTGGAATCACCCAGCCAGTAGGCAAGATTTCTCCTGCACTTTTGCGCTAGTAGTTGATTCAGTATCTGATATATATATATTTTTTTTTTTGGGGGGGGGGGGGGTTTCTTCAAAAAATGTAATTGAGTGTACATGGAATATAAAATTAGCAGGCTGTAACAACTCCAAAACTTAAAGGAAAAACTGCACACTGAGAAAAATGCTGCACTTAATCAAACTAGATTTATTTTTAGCTGAAACACAAGCTAAAAAAAAAAAAATCACAAAAGAAAGAAGAAAAAAACTAGTTTACACAACAAATTAGTGTAACAAAAAAAAAAACAATCAGAAAAAAAACCCAATCAAAACAAAACCAAACACACACACCCCCCCCCCCCCCCCCCCCCCCCCCAACCACAGAAAAGAGCAGGTTTCACAGAGGCCGATTAATCAAGGATATCCCAAAAACTGCTGGAGGCTGGCGTGAACATGGCGCATGCAGGCAGCTTGCAGCTGCTGGTAGAGGCCGGCGGCCATCTTGTAGGAGCACATATTCTCCACAGCCTGGTAGAGCTCCTCCAGGCTGTAGCGAATTGCGCAGCTGCGTTGTATGGCCCCCACCGCCTCTGCCAGCTTCAGCCATGTCTGCTCTTCAAAGTTCTCTGGGATTTGAGGCTTCTCTGCACACCAATGATGCCACACAGTGATTCTCGTTGCTCCCTTGAAATTATCCCCCCCCCCCCCAATTTTTTATTTTAAAAAAAAAAGGTGCAATGCAAAGCAATTAAAAAAAACAACTGAAGCTTGGTTTAATAAATACTGATCAGTGCAGAGGCTGCAAGGGTGATCAGCTTGTAATTTTTTTTTATTAACTGAAATAAGAATAAATGAAATAATGATAATCAATCAATCGATATAAATTACCATTATTTTTATAAGCAAAAACCAGATAAATGGATGATCTCTTCAAGCTTTTTTTGTTTAAAAATTACTACTTTAGCTGGGCACTTCTTTTTCTGTGGCATTTCTGTCCTGCTGCTCCCAGGCTGCTCATTCCAATTGCTCAGTCCCCACCCCAGACATACCCACATGTCATCTGTCATGTCATATCTTCAGGGCCAAAACTCCAGAGACTGAGAGGTTTTCAATGCCAGGCTGCAGTGGGGCCACCAGCCAGGCTTACTTTAGTGGTGTTCAGTGGTGCCTGTTCTGAGCTAATGTACAAGACACCAACTACCAAGCTTCCTACAGATGATAGTTTTGATACTGATACTAGTGATAGCAACACCTCAGTCATGGAGCCAGATTGAAAAAATGTAACTTGTCAGAATGGTATCAAATATCATGCTGTTAAAATATGTTAGTACATAAAAATAAACTTTACCTCTCATGTTTTAGTGATTTTGTTATTTGTTTTATTTTTTGGCTCATTTTCTGTGAGTGTGTCATTCGTGTCCTGCTGCTCCCACACTGCTCATACTGATCTCTCCATCCCACTCAGTCCTTCAAGTTCAATCCCTGGCTTGTTATACTGAATCCTCAATATATGAGAAGTCTACATGGAGCTCATCAGTCATTGATAACAATATTAACTTAGTTGCCATGGGGCAACCATCCAGAAGGGCCCTACACTGCCATTGGGTCACTTTGGTGTCCTTGGTGGTGTTCAACTGGGCCCATTCTGTGTTAATCAAATGCATGCAGAACATCACCTACTATGTAAACTATCTAGATTATTACTGGGCCCCTGACTAACAACAATAATGGCCTAACTGCAGAGTTACAGTGAATGAGAGTGAGACACCCACCTAGTGTGATAACCATAATTCCCCCAATGACCTCCCATAACCCTTCAACCAGACGACTACATCATGTACATGTATACTAACATAGTCATGATAGTGTGTCACTGCGTGATGTGTACCACTGTAGTGTATGGGTAATAGAAAGTAAAACTGATGTCACACTGAGAGCAGAAAAACAGGGCCATCACTACAGAGACAAATTTCTTTTACTGCTTAATGATCTACAGTGATGAGGCTGATGTAATGATGCTAATTGCTATGGAATGATTCTTTTAATGAAACTGCTCTGAGCACTTGACAGGGCTGCATTCTTACACTTCCTATCAAGTATCATTAATCATACAAGTTTATGAACTTGACAGTTGATACAAATGATACGCATAGTGATAATTATATCCTGGTGTCTACAAGGCCCAAGACAGTGAGAGATGCATACAGTACTGTAGGCAGGGGTTGGTCAAGTAATTTCAGTAGCCTAGGCCTAACTCAAAACTCACATCCTTCAAATGAATTAAACTTGCTGGTGCCTGTCTTTCCACTTCATTCCAGGGAGCCCTACCACTGTGGCTAGTGTTTGTGTTTGTTTTTAAAGTTCTTTGAAACCAGGGAAAAGAGACTTTGGGGGGGGGGGGATGCGACTGACTGACAGGGTTACTGACCTTACAACCTATTCATAAAGTCTAGCAGTAGCACTCACTAGCAGTTAGCTTACCCGTCATGTGACCTACACTAACAACTAAAGTCAATCTTTGTAAACAACTCCTATAAGTTATAACAGCTATATGATTGGTATCACTAAAAGGTTTTCGATTCATTCATGTTAAAATGAGGACAGGTGTAAACAACACAACGTGCGATGTAAACAAACTTCTCTGATGATGGGCAAGATCAGACGACTCTACTATACAAGCCATCTTCATAAATCTCATACCTTTGAAATTCTTGATGACTAGCTTCTTCGATGCTCCAGGTTTGGTATTTGCCAAAGGCGAGGCGTGTCTGCTGATGCCGTTTCCTGATAAGGCCGAAAAATTCGCTTTCTTTTGGGGTTCGTTCATCGTGGCACAAGACTGAGCCTCATCGAGTTCCGTAGTTTTGCACCCTGAGCGACTGCGCTTTGGGGCTGAACCAGTTTCTTTTTTGTTTTCCTCAGACAAGGCACGCTTGTTTGCATTTGAGAGAGGCATGCATCACTCTTTTGGCCAACATACAGGCCGAATATGTTCCACAAAAAAGGTAGTCTATCGACAGAGAAGTGTTTTTCTTCTACAACATCTAACGAAGGCATCAATATGGCGCAGATCGTAAGCCAGTGAAGGCAAGGGAGTTAATGCTGTTGGCAAAAACGAAGACCCCCAAGCAGCTGAACTTGTTTCACTGGGCTGCTTTAGGCCTAACAACACACACACACACACACCCCACACACACACACACACAAAGCCCAATAAAATTAGCTTTCGATGGAAAAAATGAAGAAAGCCGGGACAGATTCAAA
>CM060335.1:48581906-48586906 GCA_030674155.1 Stramonita haemastoma
TCCCCCCACCACCCCTCCCCCCTCCCCCTCCCCCCACCCTCCCCCCCACCCCTCCCCCCCTCCCCCCACCTACCCCCCCTCCCCTCCTCCCCCACCACTCGCCCCCCCCCCCCCTCCCCCCCCCTTCTCCCCCTCCTCCCCCCCCCCCCTCTCCTCCCCCCCCCTCCTCCCCCTCCCCCCTCCCCCCCACCCTCCCCCCACCCCTCCTCCCTCCCCCCCCCCCCCCCCTACCCCCCCCCCTCCTCCCCCCCCCCTCGCCCCCACCCCTCCTCCTCCCCCCCCCCACTCCCCCCCCCCACCCCCCTCCCCCCCCCTCCTCCCTCCCCCCCTCCTCCTCCCCCCCTCCTCCTCCCCTCCTCCTCCCCCCCCCCTCCTCCTCCTCCCCCCCCCTCCCCCCCCCCCTCCTCCTCTCCCCCCTCCTCCTCCCCCCACTTGTCCCCCCCCTGTCCCCCCCCCCTCCATCCCCCCCCTCCCTTTACTCCTCCCCCCCCTCTACTCTTTCCTCCCCCCCCCCCCTCCCCACCCCCCCCACCCCTCCTCCCCCACCCCCCCCTTTTTTCCCTCTGCCTATCCTTTTCCCCCCTCTCATATGCTCCCTGACACAAACATGGGAAGATAGACAACACATCTCCTCCAACTCAGAGGATTAGAAGTTAGAGGCAGATCCCCCTACAGATCTGCAGTTCCTAACTCAAAGCACAATTTGTTGTCTTCAAACTTTTAAAACATATACATTAGACTAACAATTCCACAATTTAAAGGTGTCTTTTTTTATATTTCTTCAGAAATTTGAATTTTAAAGTTTACTTTAAAACATTTTGGTCTACCACACCCTCGTTTCAGATGGCTAAACAGCACAGTCTACAATTTTACGTAAAAACTGATGCTTCATTTCTATTACATACAGATTTTTCTCTGGAATTCTCAGCAACTTCAAACAATAAAAAAGAATCTCACTCTTTATAACAGCCTTTGAAGGGGAGGGAATATTGCCTTTAAAAATGTTTTATCAAGCATGTAGAATGTGTCAAAAACTCTAAATACAGTTGAGCAATGTTCATCTGCAGTATAACTTAAAATTTCTCTTTTCATTCAAAAATTAAAATGCCATAAGATTTACAACCAAGCATTAAGATTTTACACCCATTTTTTAGTAACCATCACCAGCTTGTTGAAATTGGGCCTAGGAGATCAACCTTATTACCTGTGAAATATGAAATACCACAGGGGTCAATACTAGGACCATTTCTTTTCTCTATCTCTAATAGTAACAACCTACCTCTGCATTTTCATTATTTATGTCAAATATTTGTTGATGATACATCAATTCAATGTAACAGCAGTGGTTCAAACCAGCTTGTGAGTGATATGCAGGCAGATATTGATAAACTTATTGAATAGACAGAACTCAGTCATATGTCTCTTATTTCAAACAATATAAGTGTATGTTTATAACCACCCGGCAAAAAAGACAGAAATTGCATCCTCCAATGGTGCCACCACAAAATGAGTTCATCACAAAATGACAAACAAATAGCATTAAAGCCTAAAACATTTGAAAACTATATCAATTTCTTTAAAATGGAAATATCCATCCTCGATTGGAAGCTTGTGACAACTACAACAACATTTTATAAAAGCATAAACATATATATCTAGTAGACAAGTTACATATTTTTTCCTTACCCAAATCGATCTTAACATTTCTTTAATAAAGGTGTCTTCTATTATCCCATAGCTCACCTCTCCATTCATTAAAAAAATTTTCTATTAAGAAGGTTTTGATATGTGAACTTTAAACTTTGATATGTGAACTTTTAAACTCTTTCCCACAAAGTCAAATCCCCTTTGTACTAAAATATTTTTTTAAATAATATTTAGCCATGCTGGTTGAATCAAGTATTTGTCAAGTAAATCTTTCATCATCTGGTAAATACTTGATGGCAGCTTTTCATTACTGGAAGTGGAGCAGCTGCATCCAGAAACCCCATTGAACAGAGACCAAACAAGACAAGGGATATCTGCCAGTTTCTCCTCCATATCTAACCCTCTTAGTCCCAAACCAACTGGGATTTTGCAGGAATTGAATAATTGCCCCTTCTGAATTTCTGATTTGCGAGGATTTACACACAGTAGTTTTCCATCATGCTGTGACTATCACTAATTGCTACCACATATCAAAGCTCTATCAGGCTTGAATCAGAAGCCCTGCTGAGAGTCTGGAGGTAATTATAGCTGCTGGTATGTACAGAGGGAGGAAAAGGCTATGTGTGCGTGACCTGATTTCATGATGGAATGCGAAATTAAGGAGCAGTTTGTGTTCAGAGAAAAACAAAACAGGTACAACAATTTTATCAAATAAATCAAGAGCCATATGTGTATGTAGTTCTATTTGCTGTGCAGTCCTTATTAAGCTTAACATGACTTTAACAGGCTTTATCATAAGCATTTTTTATGCATTACATTTTCATATGCCCATAATTTCACATCAATACAATAAAACAAGGTACAACCATTTTATGATTTTATGTGTACTAGTTCTTTTTGCCATGCAGTCCTTATTAATTAAACATGACTTAAGCAGTTTTATCATAAGCATTTCTCTTGCATTTTGCAAAACTATCACTGCTACTGAAGTTGATTCCTAAATATTTTAAAACTGTTAAGAACTTCAAGCGCTTTTCTGCTATTTTACATAATTCTTATGAGATCTATTGTGGCCGAATATCATGATTTTGGTTTTCACTAGATTCACAAGTTTCTAATGAGAACAGTAAGTATTCAAAATGTCTATAGCATCTTGTAACCCTTCTTTGTGGTGGATAATAAAGGGTATCATTAACATAACTGGTAAACATTTTGCTAGGAGATGAAAGTTGAATATGCAGTGTTAAGCAATTTTTGATAAATATTGTTCCAAATCATTCAGAAAGTGTAGGTGCTACTTGATATCAATATTACTTCCCCTTCCAGGGCGGTTATGGCTGCATATCCTTTTAAAGAGTTCCATCCCTTTTAATTATTTGCAGTTGCTTTATAATCCAGATCAAAGCTTTCACCTGATGGAAATGAAGCAGTAGTTTTGATATGAAATTGTAGACTTACTGTTGACCTGTGGGAAAGAAGTACAAGGCAAAAGTAAATGTTTGTAGACATACATGTTTTTCAATTTGTGACCATAAAGTAAAAGACACCTTTGGAATTTGAACTTCTTGGTTTAATGATAAGTTGTAAAAATGCGAGGGCAACAAGTTAATCTGTGAGTTTAGGAATTGCAGATCTGTAGGGGGATCTGCCCCTAACTTCTAATCCTCCAGCTTTGGAGTGATGTGTTGTCTATTTTCCCATGTTGTGCCAGAGAGAAGGACAGGGGAGGGAGGAGAAGGATAGGGAGGAGGGGATAAGATGGGATGGTAATGATGGAAGGAGTTAAAGTAGGGGAGGGGAGGGGGTAGGGAAGAGGGGGTTGAGGGAGGGGGGGGGGTGGAGGATGAGGGGGGGGTGGAGGATGAGGGGAGGGAGGGGGTGGAGGATGAGGGGAGGGAGGGGGTGGAGGATGAGGGGAGGGAGGGGGTGGGGATAAAGAGAGGGAGGGGGTGGGGATAAGAGAGGTGAGGGGGTGGGGAGGATGAGGGGAGAGGGAGGGAGGGAGGGAGGGAGGGGGGTGGAGGATGAGGGATGGGAGGGTGGGTGGGGATAGACTGAGGGTGGGTGGGGATAGAGGGGGGGTGGAGGATGAGGGGGGGTGGAGGGATGAGGGATGGGGGGTGGGTGGGGATAGACTGAGGGTGGGTGGGGATAGAGGGGGGGGTGGAGGATGAGGGGGGGTGGAGGATGAGGGGGGTTAGAGGGGGGGTGGGGAGGGAGGGAGGGAGGGGGGATGGGGGGAGGGGGGATGGGGGGGAGGGAGGTGGGAGGGGGATGGGGAGGGAGGGTGGGTGGGGATAGAGGGGGGGGAGTAGGGTGGAGGGGGTGGTGAGGGGGGGTGGGGAGTGGTGGTTGGGGTAGGTGAGGGGTGGGGGGGAGGGGGTGTTAGAAGGTAGGAGGAGTGGTGGAGGGGATGGGAGAGGAGTGGTGGTTGGGGAAGGTGAGGGGTGGGGGAGGGGGTGTTAGAAGGTAGGAGTGGTGGGTGGGGAGGAGGGAGTGGTGGATGGGTGGGGAGGAGGGATGGGTGGGGAGGAGGGAGTGGTGGATGGGTGGGGAGGAGGGAGTGGTGGATGGGTGGGGGGAGGAGGAGTGGTGGATGGGATGGGAGAGGAGTGGTGGTGGGGAAGGTGAGGGGGGGGAGGAGGGAGTGGTGGATGGGATGGGAGAGGAGTGGTGGTTGGGGAAGGTGAGGGGTGGGGGAGGGGGTGTTAGAAGGTAGGGGGAGTGGTGGGTGGGGGAGGGGGGTGTTAGGAGGTAGGGAGGAGAGGAGGTGGGGAATTGAATCATTCTGAGTTCTCAATGATACAATGACTCGCGTGTTGTGCCAGTGAGTGTGTATGCATGTGTCTGTCTACCTGTCTGTATATCTTTTAATTTAAAAAAAAATCTTTTCTCCAAAAAAATATTTGTGATTTCAAGGACTTTGCCCTAAAGCTGTGGCATGAAGGGGGGGGGGGGGGGGGGGAGTTAACCTAGCAGCATTGTGAACAGTGCTAATTAAAGGCAGATAGCGCTGTCCAAGTGGTGTTGGGGTTTTCCATTTAACTGGCAGGGGCTTCCTAGGCTGGCAGGGGTTAATTCAATGAACTAGCAGTCAGACTCTTCTAGCGACAAGAGCATGTATCAAACATCATGTTCTTTGCATCATATGAATGCATTTTTGAGTGTTTAAGATTATTACACTTATAATGATTGCACAATGTTAAAAGTTTGCTGCCTACAGTAATGTTATCTGTAAACTTTTCTCAAATTTGCAAACTGGAAGTGCAAGATGAAGAAGAAAAAGAAGGAAGGGAAGGAGAAGAGAGAAGGAGAAGAGAAGAGAAGAAGAAGAAGAAGAAGAAGAAGAAGAA
>CM060335.1:48591906-48594406 GCA_030674155.1 Stramonita haemastoma
CGCACAAAATGTGTTTCTCCTATTAGTTAACATGTCAACATTATCATTATGGCTTTCAAGATGTTCATATTATATATATATGATATATATATTATATAATATTAATAATAATATATGATATATATGTATATATATATATATTATTTATATCATATTGTGTGCCTGTTTTTTTTTGTTGTTTTGTTGTTTTTAATGAGGGTCTCGTGTAAAACATTCAGGTTCTCTCTCTCTCTCTCTCTTTCTCTTCTCTCTCTCTTCTCTCTCTTCTCTCTCTCTCCTCTCTCTCTCTCTCTTCCATCTCTCTCTCTCTCTCTCTCTCTCTGTTTGCTAACTGGGTGGGATGCATAGTGCCTGTTTTTCTCCTATGCGTAACTCTGCAGGAGGTCTGCCCACTGGCCTCAACTGACACACTCCAACTTCAGAACAGTTCATTCTGTTGTACATACTGGATGCATGCTGGACACCTTCATGTTGCCATAACCCACGGAAAACCTTACATAAAAAAGTGGCAAATCTTTAATATGCATATATTGTTTATCTTCTGCATGCATATATATACACACAGGGAACTAAGGCACTGGCAGGTCTGCACTTTAAGTTGATCTGGGAGGTTGTTAAAGTCCCCAACTTAATTTTCCTGATGCCACTGCTGAGATTCAAACCCATGACTTCATGGACCACAGGATTGGAGTCCAGTGGTCTTACCCACTCAGGTACAGTGTCCATCATATGAAGATATGATAAGATGAATCTTACCAGTGGAGGCAAGATTGGAATGTGTAGTATGGAAACAGCAGGAATAATGCAAAAAATGAGACAGCAAGAAAAAACAAACAACAACAACAACCCACAGCCACCCCCTCCCCCCCCCCAACCAACAACAAACAACAACAAAAATCTACAGAGAAAAATCAGGACAACTGTTGGTCAAGGGGAGTCATTCACAAAGAAGATGTTGACACAACTAACCCTGAAGTTTATCCTTGATGGTGTCGGAGATTGTTTTGGTCCATTCTGTGGCATTCTCAGGGTCATACGCTTTGCCAGACAGCTTCTCTGTCAGCACCATGTGAATCATGTCTTTCACAGCCACTGGACGGAACCTGCAACATTCAAGAGTATTGTTCCCTGTAAATACTGTTGAAATCAATGAAGATTCTCCCTTGAAACATTGGATGAAACATGCAATGTTTAATTAATGATGTGACATACTGTTTTCTGTAAACATCAATCAAATAAAAAGAATCTTATTGGAAACAATAAAAAAAAAAAATTGTCAGAAACATTTCAAGTGGATTTGAACAATGTGGCCACGGTTTTCTTTGATTATAAAATGGACACACATGCACAAATGCATTGAAACATTACAGAACTTGTGCATGTGTGATGTGCATGTGTGTGTGCATACTCACACACTTACTCATAGTATCATTCGGCAGGTAATGATACTTGTACAGGCACTCCTCTCTCTCTCTCTCTCTCTCTCTCTCTCTCTCTCTCTCCGGAGGGGGAGAGGTTACTTTGGTCTTTTTTTGTTTCAATATTTTTTTTAAAAATCCAATCATCACATCATTGTTCTTTTGTTTGTTTGTTTTTAATTGTTTTCAGATGAATGGCCAGCTTGATGAAAAAATGCAGATGCATTAGTTATTAAATGCACCTTCTGAAAATAAAGGTTTGTCTTTGACTTTCATGCATGCACACATACTCTCTCTCTCTCTCTCTCTCTCTCTCTCTCCTCTCTCTCTCTCTCTCTCTCTCGAGCCTGTGTTCATATATTGCTAAAGATATCATCTCGGACATATTATTTGAAGTTAACACTTTTTGTACACGACTAGTGGACCTGTTGGTTGGGTTTGACAAACAAGTAACTTTTTGGCGAATACACAGGCTCTAGAAAAACGCAAGCAGACTATGAAAACAGATTCTATAAGTAAAACTAAAAATATTTGTTGATGTTTGTCTGGATTTTGAGTTTTTATGCATGTCTTTTTTTAGTCCATCCATATTAACATGACATTTATAATTAGCCCCTTTGACTGATGGGCTTGTAGCTTTTGTCAAATAAAATTCGTTCCATTCGTTCATTCATTCATTCTCTCTTCTCTCTCTCTCTCTCTCATCTCTCTCTCTTCTCTCTCTCTCTCTCTCTTCTTCACACACACAACCACATATTCACTCACTCACTCACTCACTCATCACAATCTTGGTATTTATTATTCAGCAAGTGCCTATACCTGTAGTGTACAGAACCTCCCAGGCAAAATGGATTGTGCAGGCCACACAAAAAAATCAATACCATCTGCCCTTACTGTAAACTCTATCCTTTGTCTCCTTACCTATGCACACAATGGCAGCTACAACATGATTTAAACATGGCATATGTATGCGTGTGTATTTTACACATGTATGCATGTACTTGTGTGATTTGAATTGGCAAGTGTTCATAAGAGTATGTGTGTGTGTGTGTAGTGTGTGTGTGTGTGTGTGGTGTGGATGT
>CM060335.1:48604406-48614406 GCA_030674155.1 Stramonita haemastoma
TGCTATGAATTTGTTTCACACCAAATACATGGCATACAAAATAGATATCATGAGAAGTAAGTGGATCTCCACAAGAACAACTGAACTTATCTTGTTTCTGTTTAATGTTTGTAATTTTGACGGGCCTATTAGTTTTACGCAATGGTTTCGAATAGGATAATTGGGCTTTTAATGTCCGATTCTGAAGCCATGAATCACAACACAAAAATTTGAATACAGGTGTAGATTCTTACATAATAGCAGGTGTGTCATAAGGAAACAATCAGTGAAGTGTCTTGTGTGTTGCCACTATTGTGTACTGGGGTCAGGGCAGAAGTTGAATACTTTCAGTTTACTCTTGCTTGCATTGTGTGTGTAGTAGGATAATAAACCAAGAATCTCTCTCTCTGTCTGTCTGTCTGTCTGTCTCTCTCTCTCCTCACACACACACACACACACCACACACACACACACACACAACACACACACACACACAACACACACACACACACACACACACTCTCTCTCTCTCTCTCCTCTCCACACACCTCACACACACAATCCTTCTCTCTCTCTACACCCATACACACACACTCTCTCTCATCTCTCTCTCTTCTTCTCTCTCTCTCTCTCCACACACACACACACACACACCACACACACCACACACACACACACACACACACACACACACACACACACACACACAACATGTCTAAATCATACACACAACAGCAAAAAACAAGAGAACCAAGGGGGAAAAAAATCTATGGGTTCACATCAAAACTGTTTACCGAAATAGCTGAGATTGATCAATATAGGGAAAGACCTTCATCAACAGATAATGAACACAACGTAACGTCATCTCTTTACGTTTTTGTGATCTCGTTGTTGTTAGTCATATGTATGTGTGGAGGCGGAGGTGTGGGAACAGACGCAGTGTGAACAAAAAAAAAAATCAGTTCTATTTATAGCTGTGTAAGTCATTGCTTTAGCGGGACCGTGTCGTGTGTCGTGTTTGAAGCTTGGGTTAGAAAATCCCTCACCTTTTGAATCCCTGCCCAGGTGATAGATCTAGTCTTTCCTGTGAAATGATTAATTTCAAACTGAGTCCGTGTTTCACTGACTTGTTAGAGAGAGAGAGAGAGAGAGAGAGAGAGAGAGAGAGAGAGAGAGAGAGAGAGAGAGGGAGAGAAGATAGACAGGAGGTGGAGAGTTTAATTATTTATTATTACATCATGGATTCAAGTTCGAGGATATGGAAAGCATGTACTGGTGCGTTGGGTGGTTTTGTTGTGGGGGAGTGGTGGTGTGAGTGGGGTGGGGAGGGGGGGGTGGGGGGGGTGGAGGATGGAGATGGGGGGAGGGAAGGGGAGTATGATGAGGAGAGAGAGAGAGAGAGAGAGAGAGAGAGAGAGAGAGATATGTTATCGAGGATTGGTAGATGTAGTGTGTGTGTGTGTGTGTGTGTGTGTGTGTGTTGTGTTGTGTGTGTGTGTGTGTGTGTGAGAGAGAGAAGAGAGATGAGAGATGACAGAGAGATAGGAGATGAGAGAGAGAGAGAGAGAGATTCTTAATCATATGTGTTAGTTTATTAAAAGCAGAGATATTGAATAGAATTTCAAAACATGATGACATATTACCTTAAAATTATGTGATTATAGTCCTAAATGAACACCTGCTATAGACATAATTAATTGGTTATTACCTAAGTAATAGGAACATGAAATAAACATTTTTTAGGAATTCAGTAACAATTGTCGTACCTGTAGACTTGAGACCCCCCCCCCCCTTAATGTTGAACACAGAGATAGAGGGATAGCACACAGCAGTGATCGCAATGATAAAAAATGATAACATTCACAGAGAGAGAGAGAGACTGGTGGTGGTGGTGGTGGTGGTGTGTGTGTGTGTGTGTGTGTGTGTGTGTGTGTGTGTGTGTGTGTGTGTGTGTGTGTGTGTGTGTGTGTGTGTGTGTGTGTGTGTGTGTGTGTGTGGTGAGTGAGTGAGAGAGAGAGAAGAGGAGAGAGAGAGAGAGAGAGAGAGAGAGAGAGAGAGAGGAGAGAGAGAGAGAGAGAGAGAGAGAATGAGAATATGAAACAGACCAGAAGTAGGTAAACACGTACTGGTGTGTCTAGACATGCTGTTCTTCTGCCTCTGTGTAATGACAGTTTCAGTCCAGTTCCACATTCCTGGTTGTGTTCACGTGCAATCCGTGCTCTGTGGCCTTGACTGTCTGAGGTGAAGGCCACAGAGGGTTGTCAGTTTCGCCATCGGTGCATTCCTTGTTGTATTCACGTGCAATCCGTGCTCTGTGGCCTTGACTGTCTGAGGTGAAGGCCACAGAGGGTTGTCAGTTTCGCCATTGGTGCATTCCTTGTTGTATTCACATGCAATCCGTGCTCTGTGACGAGAGGGGGGGAGGGGCTGGGTGTCTTGGTTTAAGGGAAGAGGGGAATCCCCATCCCACCCTTTTCCACCTTGCTGCTGTGACTGCTGTCACTGAAGCTAATAATTATGAGAATTGCCATTGTGCAGGGCTTATTGCAGATGGCTTTATATTTTTTAAATATTTTTAAAAATATTTTATTCTTTTATATCGAGGATAACAGAATAAGCGATCATGTGCTTTTTTTTTTTCATCCGGTCCCCGTGTGTATGCAGTTTTGTAAATATTGTCATCTGTTCCCACCGACACACGATGGCCTACTCTTACGAAAAGCGGAACAGGATTTAACGTGTGCGCAAGATATTCTGCGTGCGTTCGCACACGGGGCCTCGGTTTAAAATCTCATCCGAAGGACTTTTGAGAGAGAGAGTGAGAGAGAGAGAGAGAGAGAGAGAGAGAGAGAGAGAGAGAGAGAGAGAGAGAGAGAGAGAGAGAGAGAGAGAGAGAGAGAGAGAGTGTGTGTGTGTGTGCAAATGATTCGACTTTCCAGTTGCCCGGAATACACATATACATGTATACAGCTCTCCAGTCCAATCCTAAACTTGTTTATAGCCTGCCTACCGCAGAGGCCACACCAGGCATGTCACCTGCCTCTCTGATCACACCAGAATTAATGTGTGATGGACCATGTACAGGTGTAACCCTGGCTTTTCGCAAAACCGCCTTGAAGTGAACCATTCCTGTATGGTAGTTGTTTCATCAGGGGACTGGATATTATCATGTAGTAGTGGGCTACTTTTAGCTATAACCTTCCATTCCTCCATCCACCTATCCCTCTCTCTCCCATTGTTCACCACAAAACGCACCTTAGATAAGACTGACCCTGTTATTGAAAACAGTTTCTCCTAGATCCTCCTCCCTCTCTGTCTCTGCCTGTCTGTCTCTGTCTCTCTCTCTAACTTTATTCAGCTGCAGTTTTAGTGTCTTAGTATACATGTTGTCCATGTTCTATCTGTGCATACTTTACCCATAACTATCCTACTATCATCAGTGTCTATCTATCTATCTATCTATCTATCTATCTATCTATCTATCTATCTATCTATCTATCATATCTATCTATATATCTATCTATCTGTCGATCGATCGATCGATCTATCCATCGATTATATCCATCGATCGATCGATCGATCTATCGATCGATCTATCTGATCTATCTGATCTATCTATCTATCTATCTTTATCTATCTTCATCTATCTATCTATCTATCTATCTATCTATCTATCTGTCTGTCTGTCTGTCTGTCTGTCTGTTCTGTCTGTTATCTGTTGTCTGTCTGTCTGTCTGTCGTTGTCTGTCTGTCTGTCTTCTGTCTGTCTGTCTATCTATCTATCTATCTGTCACTGCCTGCCTGCCTGCCTGTCTGTTTGTTGATCTGTCCATCCGTTCGCTATATTTCTGTTAATCTATCAGCTCTGCCTGTTGTCTTCTCTGTTTTATTCTGACTGCTGCGTCTACTTGTCATTCATTCAGTCATTCAGTCATTCAGTCATTCATTCAGTGTGTCCGGTGGGGGAAAGGGAGAAGGGAGGATGGAGTGAGTGAAGGCCGGAGAAAAGGTTAGTTACGTACATTGTCAGGAAAGGTTACGTTTGCTGACGTCACTAGGTTCTATTAGCATATACTTGTTCTGATGTCACGAGTAAACGCCATACTGATACCGCGATCATTAACTGTACTGACACACACACACCACACACACACACACACACACACACACACACACACACACACGCGCGCGCGCGCGCGCGCGCGCGCGCGCACGCGCACGCGCACGTACGCACTGTTACCGCGTTCATTAACCGTACTAACACACACATACACATACACGCACACACGCACGCACACCCGCGCGCGCACGCACTGTTACCGCGTTCATTAACCGTACTAACACACACATACACGCACGCACACACACATACACGTACGCACGCACGCACACACACAGACACACAAACACACACACACACGTATACGCACACACACGCACGACGCACGCACGCGCGCGCGCACACACACACACACACACACACACACACACACACACACACACAACACACACACACACACACACACACACACACACACACACACACACACACACACTCACACGCGCGCGCGGAATTGATTTAGAATGAGGTTGGGAGGAAGGAGAAATGGTGTGGGGAGAGAGCCGACAGATTTGCACTGTAAGTTTGCTCGCTAATGTGTAACTAGCAATGCCGCTTTTCACAGTCAGTCTCTTTGTATATTTTTGCTTTTAGTTTTGCTGTGTGACATTACACCTTTGTCATTTTGTTCCAGGGTTTATTTGGCTTAAAAAAAAATGTTCGCAGTAGGCCTATCAAAAGGGAAACACTGTAACAAACAAAATTAATATTACCTAACGAGGAGAGAGAGAGAGAGAGAGAGAGAGAGAGAGAGAGAGAGAGAGAGAGAGAGAGAGAGAGAGAGAGAGAGAGAGAGAGGATTTTATTTATTTATTCATTTATTTATTTTATATGGAGGATAACAGAGTAAGCAATCATGTGCTTTTTTTCATCCAGTCCCTGTGTGTATGCAGTTTTGTAAATATTGTCATCTGTTCCCACCGGCACACGATGGCCTACTCTTACGAAAAGCAGAACAGGATTTAACGTGTGCGCAAGACGTTCTGCGTGCGTTCGCACACGGGGCCTCGGTTTTCCGTCTCATCCGAAGGACTTTTGGGGAGAGTGGAATCAGCACTGATGTTAACTCCAGGAGAAAAATTTCCTCGACCGGAATCGAACCCAGGTCGTCAAATTGCCAGCGAAATGTTCTCACCACTAGGCTATCTGTCCCGAGAGAGAGAGAGAGAGAGAGAGAGGAGAGAGAGAGAGAGAGAGAGAGAGAGAGAGAGAGAGAGAGAGAGAGAGAGAGAGAGAAGGAGGAGGAGGGAGGAGGAGGAGAAGAAGAAGAAGAAGAAGAAGAAGAAGAAGAAGAAGAAGAAGAAGAAGAAATGATGACAATATACAGTCATTGTCATAGTGCAGATTGCGTTATTCCCACCTGTCTTCTGTCTTTTTTTCCCCCCTTCTTGTTCTTTACTTTTGCTTTCATATAATCTTTCTTTTTGTCCCTCTTTCGTTCACTCTGTTCACCCATCTCAACTAATTCCTATCAGTACTCTGTCTGTCTGTCTGTCTGTCTGTCTGTCTGTCCTGTCTCTGTCTGTCTGTCTGTCTGTCTGTCTGTCTGTCTGTCTGTCTGTCTGTCTGTCTCTCTCTCTCTCTCTCTCTCTCTCTCTCTCTCTCTCTCTCTCTCTCTCTCTCTCTCTCTCTCTCTCTCTCTCTCTTAGCTTTATTCCCTGATCAGGGCAAGAGCCGGATGAAAAAAGTATGTAAATGCTTACTTTGTTACCCTTGGAAAAAAAAGATTATTCGTTCATTCATTCATTCTTTCAATCATTCATTCATTCTCATTCTCTGTCTGTCTGTCTGTCTGTCTCTGTCTCTGTCTCTGTCTGTCTGTCTGTCTGTCTGTCTGTCTGTCTGTCTGTCTGTCTGTCTGTCTGTCTGTCTGTCTGTCTGTCTGTCTGTCTCTCTCTCTCTCTCTCTCTCTCTCTCTCTCTCTCTCTCTCTCTCTCTCTCTCTCTCTCTCTCTCTCTCCCCCCCCATACATGCCTCCCTCTCCTCCCCAGACCAGCTTCTCTCATAAGTGGAAACACCACTCCCTACAAGGCACAGTATGCGATTCGTCAACCTTTTCATTGATCGGGCAGTTTGTTTTTCATTGGGGCCAAACAAACAAAAAAAAAGAAATAAAAGAAGCCCCCCCCCCCCGAAGCTCCTGTGACACACAAGTTTATATATAGCAATGATGGTTTTATCAATAGTCTCTGAAGCTAGCATTCATATCAAGAGAGTGTTCCATGTTTCGCTTCAGTTTAATAAAGCTCGAGGCCACACTCTCTTGGCTACTCGCCAAAGATCTGCAATTTTCTGTCTTGTTTCGCAGTTTCCGTGGAAACTGATGTAAAAGCTAAGGTGTGTGTGTGTGTGTGTGTGTGTGTGTGTGTGTGTGTGTGTGTGTGTGTGTGTGTGTGTGTGTGTGTGTGTGTGTGTGTGTTATGGTTTGTGTGTGTGTGTGTGTGTGTGTGTGTGTGTGTGTGTGTGTGTTGTGTGTGTGTGTGTGTGTGTGTTTCTTAGTCTTCTCATTGGTTTAATGTCCGTTCACTACAAGGTGATTTAGACAATGGCACATTCACGTTTAACCTAAGGATGCACTGAAAAGGGGATGTGGGAAAAAGGTGAAAGGATAAAGAAAGTAATGAAAGATGATAAGTTTATACAATTTCATTTATAGTAACTGACCTACTGGTGATGCAAATACTTCTGGCAACTGATACAAATGCGATCGGCAATCGTACGACACTTTGGATATTCCAATTTTTTCTTAATTCCCTTTTTGAACTTAAATACGAGGCATGGCACAGGGGCAATCAAGGACACTGATTATATAGGTATAATATATATATATGATATATATATAATAATATATGATGGTAGGTGTGGAGTGTGGTGTGTGGTGTGTGTGGTGTGGGTGAGTGTGTGGAGTGTAGGGATGTGTGATGGGCACGCGTGTGTGTTTTAGATGTAATAGATTAGTTATGAATCGAGGATATGAAAGCACACACATCAGCACTTTACACATCCACAACACACCCAACACACACACACACACACACACACACCACACACACACACACAGAGAAGCACACACATAAATGGCTAATGTTTTCACTGAATCAGTAAGACTACATACTGTGGTTCGTGGATTTTGCACGGTATTCCATTCAAATTCCAATTCCAATACTTATTGTTCAGAAACAGATAAATTCACGCGGTGTTACCAGCCACACGGAAATACGAATGTAAACATGGTATGCATGATATCACGAGAAATACCACTGTTCTCCCTAATCGTTTTGTATTGATGTGGTCTAGGAAGCACTCGATCTTCACTGTCAGATGATGAAGGGATGGTGTGGTGTGGTGTGTGTGTGTGTGTGTGTGTGAGTGGTGTGTGGTGTGTGTGTGTGGTGGGGTGGGTGGTGTGTGGTGGATGTGGTGTGTGGTGTGTGGTGTGTGTGTGATGTGTGGGAGAGAGAGAGAGAGAGAGAGAGAGAGAGAGAGAGAGAGAGAGAGAGAGAGAGGAGAGAGAGAGACAGACAGACAGACAGACAGACAGACAGACAGACAGACAGACAGACAGACAGACATTGCTATAACTCATAATCACCTTCTAATTCCCAGATTACTTCTCTCTCTTTCTCTGTCTCTCGCTGTCCTCTCTGCCACTGTTTCAGTCTCTGTTCTTTGTGTTTTGGTTTGTCTGTTTCTCTGCTGTCTCAGTAGGCCTATCTGTCTACAGGTATATATATCTCTATTTCTGTTTGTGTGTCTGCCTGGTTCTCTGTCAACCACTGTCTGTCACGCGCGCGCGCGCGCGCGCGTGTGTGTGTGTGTGTGTGTGTGTGTGTGTGTGTGTGTGTGTGGTGTGTGGGTGGGTGGGTGGGTGGGTGAGTGGGTGTGGGTGTGTTGTGTGTTTGTTCTGTTTTTTTCTCTCTTTCCGACTATGCAGCCTCTATCTCCCTGGAGACTGTCTTGCTCTAGACTGACATGATACAGTTATAGAAGGGTTCTCCCTGTAGACTGTCATGACGTCACAGCTACAGAGTGTGCCTCCCTGTAGATAGTAATGACGTCAAAGCTACAGATCCGTCTTCCTGTAGGGCTGTCATGACGTAACTACAGATTATCCTGTAGATAGTATGAGTCAAGCTACATCGTCTCCCTGTAATGCGACGTCACAGCTAAAGTGTCCCTTGTAAATGACTCAAGCCGATCTGTCTCCCTGTAGACTGTCAAGACGTCAGCTACAGACCCTCTTTCGTAGAGATTCATGAGTCAAGCTAGTCTATCTCCCTACAGACTGTAATGACGTCAAGCTTCAGAGGACTTCCCCGCCGATTGTAAACTCAAAGCTACGACTCTATCTCCAGTGGACTATCATGACATCACTACTAGAACTACACCGTGCCCCTGTACACTGTATTGACATCATAGCCCAAACTTATCTCCCATTATGATCCCATAACGTAACAGCTGCTGACTGGATCTCCCTGTAGACTGTCATAAGGTCTAACATCAATCTCCCCCGAAGAGTGTCATGACGTCAAGTTGCAGACTATCCCCTTATATGTCATGACGTCAAAGTTACATACTGTCTCCTTGTAGTGTCTGACGTCCTTGTACTGTTGTGATTGCACAGCACCTCTCCCTGAAGAAGGTTATGATGTCACAGCTTCAGACAATCTCCCTTTAGGTCGTCATGAGGTCATGCTCTGCAAACTCTTGTCTTAGGTTGTCATGACGTTACAGCTACAAACTACATCTCCCTAGAGACCGTCATGATGACGTCATTGCTACACTATACTCCTGTAGACAGACATCGCAGCTGCAGACTTTCTCCCTGTGGAGTGCCATGACGTCACAAATTCGTTCTTCCTGTGAACTGGCATGACGTCACAGCCACAGGCTTAGCTCTCTGTAGACTCGTGACGTCACAGCTAAAGACTTTCCTCAGACCGCCATGACGTCACAACGATCTATCTATCTATCTATCTATCTATCTATCTATCTATCTATCTATCTATCTATCTATTATCTATCTATCTATCTATCCCTCCCTTAGTCTGGCGACCGTGGGGTCACGCACCCCTGAAGACTTGACAACCAGTTCCCTCCATTTCTCTCTCTGTTCGGCGTCACATCTACGGAGTTTTATCTCCCAACACTGTCATGACGCGACATCACAGCTAGCTACGGACTGTAAGATCTACAGGGGCTATACAGACTGTTAGCCTAACTCCTGATCATTCTCACCACCTCGTGACCTACATTTTTTTTTTTTTAATTTCCTTCAACCCCAGGGAGTGAAGTCGAAAAGTCGCTGTTACAGCAAGGCATGAATTGTTTCCCTTTCTTTTTTGTTTTGTTTCGTTTCAATGGCTCTCATTTTTGTTGTCGTTGTCTACTGCGCAATACATGAAATCTTCGTCAAAAGACAGAGGAGTCTGGTCTTTGGTTGACGGTCGTGAATGCAACAGTCCCCTGGATATTTTTGGCTTTCTTCCTGTTTACATGAAACTGCCTTCACCTCAGAAGTCAGAATGCAGCTACCTGAATGTAGGCGAAAAGGCCGCAAACGTAAAAAATCTCACCATTGCTTTTTTATATAATCATTTAAAAAAATCATTAAAAAAAAAACAAAAATCTCACTAATTTAATGTGTTGTGCGCAGCTTTAGCCGAGGAACCCCCCCCCCCCTCTCTCTCCTTCTTCCCACAACCTGCTTTTTATGTTTTGAAGGACGATCTATGTGGATCTGGAAATTGCTGCTCAAGAATTGGCAGTGATAACAGGAATCTGGGATGATGATCATTACGAGTTGTCCTGGGTACACTGAAATCTTTGATGTTATCAACTCCAGTCATACTCTGAGGTCTGAGAACAAGTCTTAGTTATGTCATTCATAGAATGCAGGAA